>CM038722.1:27299940-27422440 GCA_021613375.1 Megaleporinus macrocephalus
AAGAATACACACAATGACATATTTAGTATTTAGATTGTTTACAGTGAGAGTAGATTAGTTTTGAGCTGTTTTTTTAAAACCAACGAGGCAACGGCAGATTTTTAAAAGAGTTGGTGAACAATTCCAAATTAAAGGCCCTCTATAAGAGTGTGAATTGTCCAATTGATGTTCTGAAATGAGCAGTACGGAGATTATTGGAGGATCTTGTGGGGTAGTGATGAACTTGGAAGTTGTAATGAAAACTATTCTCATAACAATCAGGAAAATGGTTATGAGTAAAAGAAAAAATAAACTTGAGATCTCAAGACTTTGAAAAAGTGGACGTGAGTTTGCAGGGTGATTTACTGAAGTGGCCATTTTAACAAATCTCTTCTGAAGAATGTAGAAAGTTGATACTGCTTTTGTAAGTGCTAGCCCAAATAATGTTACACTAAGAGAGATATGGATAAATAAGTGTATAATATAAGTATTAGGGGCCATATTTCCATCCAAGGTCTTAAATTTAATTTAGTCAAGTCTTAAATTTTACTTTCGTTAATTCCTGAGAAGCGGAGTCTAATCAGAAGTTTGTTCTATGTCCAAAATACGTTCGTAGATATTTACCATCTCTGGAGTTAATTACTTTGGAAAACTTGGGAAAGTGTGTCTTCAGTGAGGCTTGGCTTGATAACATTGCAGATGGTTGCAAGCGGTCCCCAGTAATCGATATGAAGCTCGTTTCAAACTGTGCAAGAAGACCATGCAGTTAGGAACCTTGGGTGAGACTCGAAAAACACCAGCTTGCAATTAAATGCCTTCATGTTCGATGAAAGCTTCAATTCAACCATGTGTGGTGTTGGTTTCACCACATTTCACTGAGAATGGTCTTAAAAAGTCTTGAATTGTACTCACTGAAACCTGCATTAACCCTGACCTGTTGATGTTAGAGAGTTAAAGAGAAGAACTTTTGGACTGAATGCAAGAAAAGTCTCAAGCGATACAGGAGCTACTAGTAGCTCTTATCTTTATTACACAGGTTTTCAGTGAAGGTTTGCCACACATGGTTTTAAGAATAATTCATTCCTGATAAGATTTTGATTTTAATCCTTGTGCTTTGGGTGAAGGTTAGATATTATTTAATACTATTAATGAATAAAGCAATAGAGGTTTTTCTTGTACAGGCTGTTGTATTTGTTTACCAGGGGGTCAGTGTTAGTGGAGGGCCCTTTATATAAGCATTTCAGGCCACGTGGTGATTCTGTTCATAACCATTGATCTGAAGTCCATCACTATAAGCCATATTTGTAATACTGTTTAAGCCTTTTTAAACCTGTCTTAAAGAATTAGCCTTTAAAATGTGTGGTGTTGATGTTGCTGACAGTCTCTCTTTCTTTCCAGAGAGTCGGGGTAAGCGAGAGAAGGACGCCGGCCGTAGTGACCGCAGCTACGAGGTCGATCAGAGCTCCTCACGAGACGAGCGCGAGACACGAGAAAGCCGTGACCGGGACCGTCGCACTGAACGGGACCGCCGAGACACGCGGGATGACCGCCAACACCGCAACCAAGCCGAAACGAAGGACACGCGAGAGTCCCGCGCGACCGAGTCCAGGGACCGCTCAGGTCGGGAGTCGCTGGAAAGGAGAGAGAGAGACCGGGACCGAGAGAGGGAGCGAGACAGGGAGAGGGAGAGAGATCGGGAGAGAAACGACAGCCACAGAAAAGAGGACACTTCAGCGCAAGAAGAGCGAGGGTACGGTAGAGGACATGGCAGAGAAGAGGGGCGCAACGAGAGCAGAGTGGAGAGCAGGAATGAGGCGCGTCCAGAGAGGACAGGGAGAGGGCGTGGTCGAGCGACAGACGCCACAGACAAAGGTGAGGAAATGAACCCAACACAGTAAGCAAAACCTGTTAATGAATTCTCACACACACTGTGGATGTTAACGTCTGTGAAATTTAAGATATCTAAAAAAAATCAGTGTCTATTTTCTGTACTTTGTATATTTAGAATTTTAGAATTTAGACACTCGAATTAGCCACATGTATTTTTTTGTACACAGCGGAATTTGACCTCCACATTTAACCCATCCGTGCAGTGAAACACCCACATATACACACACTAGTGAACATACACACTAGGGGGGCAGTGAGCACACATACCCGGAGCGGTGGGCAGCCCTATCCACGGTGCCCGGGGAGCAGTTGGGGTTAGGTGCCTTGCTCAAGGGCACCTCAGTCGTGGTCTGGGGGGTGCCGGGGATCGAACCGGCGACCTTCTGGTCACAAGACCGGATCCCTAACCTTCAGGCCACGACTGCCCAATATATATAAATAAATAAATAAATAAATATATATATATATATATATATATATATATATATATATATATATATATATATATATATATATATATATATATATATATATATATATATATATATATATATATATATATAAAACGCAGATAAAACATGTTATGCACAGAAACACGGAGAGCACACACAGCTAGCTAAACATGTGGAAACACTTGAAAGTTTGGCTCTGAGTCAGAGCCAGCTGCAGCAAATGCAGCTGCAGCAAATGCTTCAAGATAGCGGCTTCCAGAACGACTCATATATCTAATCTGATGAAACATCTGATTACACATGGAGTTAACCTTCTTCAAAATAACTGCAGAGTTCTCGACTGCATGAGAACAGCAGAACTACGGAACTGCCGGAGACCGAGAATCTGAGCTTAACAGGCTAAACGGCTGATTAGGTTTTTTGTATCAAAAATTTCCAAACGATACCCAGCCCTAGTCAAAAGTGCCTGTGTGACATTTGGATCATGTAGCTTTAATGCAGACGTGCCTTTTTGTTATTAACTTATGGGAAGAAAAAATATTAAGATATACGATATATTGCCATTCAGCTAATATATTAGTTACAATATTTTTGAGTATATGTGACTGTTGGGACAAAATGTTGTACCTCCAAAATGGTAATTTTACCAGAGATGGAAAAAGTTTTCTTTAATGTAACAATATTGAATTTAATTTTGGACCATATCTGGTGAGGTCATCATGAAAGTTTTACAGGTAAGCTTGTATTTTATTTTATTTTTTATATTATTATTATTATTATTTATTTTTCATATATATATATATATATATATATATATATATATATATATATATATATATATATATATATATATATATATATATATATATATATATATGAACTGATGGAATACTCAATCACTAGTAATTCATAGTTGTATCTGATACTTATATAAACAGTTCCAGAGCTGATTTAAAAACAAGCCAAAAACCTCTACTATGCTGTAAGAGTGATGTACAAGATGGCAAACACTTTATGTATGTATGTATGTATGTATTTATTTATTTATTTTATAACTCCTCTTTAGGTTCGGCCCGAGGGTCCCGTGCATCACAGGGTGAGAGTGGTGGCAGTGGTGGCCATGACAGCTGGGAGTCTCGCAGCAGTGGCCTAAGAGAGAGGAGCTCTGAGAGGACCACAGAGAGAGCGACAGAGCGTGATCGCTATGACAATGAGAGACAGCGTGGGGAGCAGGCCAGAGACTCCTCTTACGACCGTCGGGGAAGTCACGCCGACAGAGACCGCCGTGATAACAGGGACAGAGGTTCGCTGTTATGTACAGTTGACCATTGGAGGCAAAAACAAACAGCCAAACAATTTACATTTAAATATATCAAAAGTTCGTGCTCAGCACACTTACTGGAGCTGTTGTGAAGGTGATGATATGAGTCATAAATGGTGATCCAAGTTATTGGGATCATCTGTGTTACTATTTATTAGAGGTGAAAGGATTGATTGGCTATGTAGACCTCCGGCTAGGCCACTGCAGTTCCTATCTGAACCGCTAGGAGGAAATACACACCCTTTCATTTACTGTTTTCGCGAGAACAGTTTATGGCCTTCACTGCATGTGCTGATGGAAACCGTATGGTCTAGCTGGCAGTTTGTTACCGTATGTGACACAGACTCATCCAGGGTGTTCTGTTACACCTGTAAAATCAACATGTCTCTTAGGAGAACCAAGACAAGTGCTGTATCAGATTAGTAGTGTTAAATGTCTTTAGGAGTACACCACGCAGCTGAATACAGTATCAGCAAACAGCAGAGCTAGCACACCCAGCTGGCACAAAACAAATAACCCAAAACACCGTGCAGACCAGATCTGACCGGTACGAACAGAACAGCAGCAGCAACAGCCAGAGAGCTAAAGGAATCATATTCGCTTGTGCTAATAATGGCACGTAGTCCTGTCATGACATCTAGCCCCACCCTCGATCAGTGCTGGTTTTCGGCTGAACACGCTGAAGCAGGTGTTATTAGAGTGGTGGCTCGTTCTCAGCACTGCAGTGACACTGACAGTGACACGGCTGTGTATTGGTAAGAACCTGTCCATACAATACGTATTGCGATACAGCTGTTACGATTCAATATATCATGATATATTGCGATACTGCAAGTGTAGCCACGTGCTCTTATTGAGTACAAGCTGGGGATAAGTCTAAAGTCTATTATCTGTAGTCTAGGTTCTATAGGGAGATTGGATGAGTTAATTCAACTAAAAAACAACAACAACAACAAAATCCTCCACCCCAAGGAAGACAAAGGACAACAATTATAAATAATCTAGTGCGTATATATGTATTGTCCTCTTAAGCATATTAAATCTTGCAATAATATACACTGGATAAAGAGATACATAAACAAAAGGAATAATAACAATCCAAAAAAATGAGATAAAAGAATAGCTAAAATATTTCTATAATTATCTACAATTTGCACTCAGTCCCTACCACCCCTTTCGCACCACAACGTCTCTGTCCCTGATCCCAGAGGCGACGAGGCATCCAGTAGCTGAAGATGGGTGTTTGATGAACTGATGATCCAGAGACAACGACGCAGCTCAGCAATGGCAGTAGGGCAGTCCAGTTCAAATGTAGCTCAGTAATAATTATATATGTAGAAAAAAAACAGCCAGGAAATGTTAATGTATCGCGCACAAGCAATCAAATTATAAGTAGGGGCATGTAGGGACAACTTTCTTCAAAATCTGTGTCTTCTTCAATGTATTTTTCTAGGACAAAAATCATTAAAACCCTCAACTAAAATCCTCTCAGTACAGAAACAGCAAGGTTTTTAAAAGAAAGCAGCACCAACTCACTTTCCACTAGTGCTTTTGCTGCTCTATGCTTCAGCTCACAATGACATAGGTTACACAAGCAAAGTGATATACTGTGATTTTTCAAATCCTACTATTAAAACACACCACTATATGAACACGTTTATCAATGCTTACAATAGCATTGCACCCTTGTGCTGCTTGTTAATGTTGGAGTGGAGCTGAAAGTGGACCACAACACTGCCATCTAGTGGTCAGAGGTTTAAACACAACACACAGTGATTCACTGCCTGTCAGGAATCTGTGTATCGATACTGTGTTGTTGAGAATCAATACAGTATCACTAATCATAATATCCTGATATTCAATAATCTATATTTTCTTACACCCCTAATAGTGGTAGTGTGTGTTGGGCTGGTGTGAGTGGATCATACTCAGCAGCGCTGCTGGACTTTTGATACGCCTCAGGCCAGATAAACTGATGTTATTGCCTCAAACGGTCCTCCTCTTTAACTGTTTGTATTGGTTTACAGTTATTTATTTATTTATTTATTTATTTATTTATTAATTCTTAATATTCTTTTATGATTATTACTCCTCAGATCAGAGAGCGTCCTCTCCCGGCCGCCACCAGAGCCGCAGCGAGGAACTGGAACGTGAAGACAGGAGAGAGGAGCGCAGGGGCGACCGAGGGGAGCCGGACAGACGGGAGGAGCGAGGCCGCGAGCGAGAGCGAGAAAGGGAGAGGGAGAGAGAAAGGGAGCGTGAACGAGAGAAAGAGAGGGAGCGCGAGGCTGAGAGAGAGCGTGACCGGGTCAGGGAGAGAGAACGCGAGAGAGAGCGAGAACGAGAACGAGAGAGGGAGAGGGAGGAAAGGGAACGGGAGAGGGAGGAAAGGGAACGGGAGAGGGAGGAGCGAGAGAGGGAGCAGCGAGAGAGGGAGCAGCGAGAGAGGGAGCGGGAGAGAGAAGAGCGTGAAAGAGAGAGGGAGCGTGAAAGAGAGAGGGAGCGAGAGAGAAAGGAAAGGGAGCGAGAGAGGGAGCAAAGAGAGAGGGAGAGGCAGAGGGAATGGGAAGAGAGAGAAAAAAGCAGGGAGGAGAGAAGGGAGAGGCGAGAGGAGTCGCGAGATGAGCGCCCGGCACGGGACAGTCATGAAGAGCGAAAGAACACGTGAGTGATTTTCCAGTGAAAGACGAGAGCACAGCGTTCTGTAACGAACAGCAGAGCTGCTGCCGAGTGTGCTGTGTGTAACTGTTAGGAGATTCAGGAACGGTTCTTCTCAGTCATGTTCCAGAATGATCTCTTCCTGTTCTCCTAAATTTAGAGTCTCTACAGTTCCACAGTGTTCTCCTCACCATATATATATATATATATATATATATATATATATATATATATATATATATATATATATATATATATATATATATATATATATATATATATATATATATATATATTTTATATTCTTCATTATATTATACTCTGATTATCAGAAACCTGTATCGACAGAAAAAAAAGTACAACTGGTCTAGTTGAGTGTTTTAACAATGTGTCTGTCTATCCATCCATCCATCTGTCTACCTATCATGCATCCGTCTGTCTATCTACCTGTCTATCCATCTATCTATCTGTCTGTCTATTTGTCTATCATGCATCTGTCTATCTATCCATCCGTCTATCTATCTGTCTATCATGCATTTGTCAGTCTGTATATCCATCCGTCTATCTCTGTTTATCTGTCATGCATCCATCTATCTATGCACCCGTCTGTTTACCTATCGTCCGTCCGTCCATCTATTTGTCTATTACGCATTCGTCTATCTATCCATCCATCTAATTATCTGTCTATCATGCATCCATCTATCTATCCATCTGTCTATCCATCAATCATGCATCCATCCGTCTATCTATCCATCCATCTGTCTATCATTCATCCATTTGCCTATCTATCCATCTGTCTATGCATTTCTATCTGTCATGCATCCATCTGTCTATCTATCTATCCATCTTTCTATCTGTCTGTCTATCTATCATGTATCCATCTGTCTATCATCTGTCTATCTATCTGTCCATCCATCTTTTTATCTGTCTATCTATCACGTATCCACGTGTCTATCTATCTATCCATCTTTCTATCTATATGTCTATCATGTATCCATCTGTCTATCATCTGTCTGTCTATCTATCATGCACCCATCTATCTATGTATCTATCCATCTGTCTATCTATCATGCATCCATCTATCTATGTATCTATCCATCTGTCTATCTATCCATTTTTCTATCTATCTGTCTATCTATCATGCATCCATCTATCTATGTATCTATCCATCTGTATCTATCTGTCTATCGATCATGCATCCATCTGTCTATCTATCCATCTTTCTATCTTTCTATCTATCATGTATCCACCTGTTTATCTGTCTATCCATCTTTCTATCTGTCTGTCTGTCATGTATCCATCTGTCTATCATCTGTCTGTCTATCTATCATGCACCCATCTATCTATGTATCTATCCATCTGTATCTATCTGTCTATCGATCATTCATCTATCTGTCTATCATGCATCCATCTGTCTATCTATTCATCTATCTGTCTGTCCATCATGCATCTGTCTATCATTTATCCATCTGTCTGTCTCTGTCTGTCTGTCTATCTATCTATCATGCATCTGTCGGTCTTTCTATCCATTCGTCTATCTACCTGTCTTTCTGTCATGCATCCGTCTGTCTATCCATCCATCTATCTTTTTATCATGCATCCGTCTGTCGTCTCTAACGTTTTACATTTTCATTTTAGTGGACGTAAGAGACACCGTGTGGAGAACAGTCCCAGTCCTCGGCCCTCTCCTAAAAAAGTGCGGGAAAACAGCCCTGCAGATAGTGATGGTTACAACAGCGCTGAGGAGAAAGGTACCAGTAGCTGCAGTGGTTTAGTTTAACTTACTGGTGGCTTAAATTGTTGTTGGTCCTTCTACAGAGTCTTGAGTCAGATTGCTGAAAAAATCTTTTCTCTTTTCAGACTTTTTTTAAAATGCTGATTGAAATAATGTTATTTTCCCTCCTTTAGGCGCAGGTGACAAACACAGACTCCTAAGTCAGGTGGTACGCCCTCAGGAGCCAAGCCGTTCCCCCCCACGCTTATCCACTGACGACAAGCCCGCCACCCGCTGGAGGGACGATGAACGTCGTGGCGACAAGAAGGATAGTCGCGGTCGGCACGAGGAGGTGGAAACTCGTGGGAGAGGGGTGGAGCGCCGAGCAGATCTGGAGAGTTCTGTCAATGCAGCTGTGGCTGAACCTCGGAGGGCGAAAGATCAAAGAGATGCCGGCACCCCACCTCCAGCGCCCGCCGTCCCTGAAGGGCGGGATTCTGCTTCAGCCGTCCACGAGGAAGCTAAGAAGAAGACCAAGTCTCAGAAAAAGAACCTGAAGAAGAACAGGAAAGAAGAAGAGGGCACTGTGGCTGTACCTGCAGATCGCTTTAACCCTGAACCACCACTGCCCGTAACCTCATCTGCCCCTTCCGAGCCCCCCAGGCCACTTATTTCTCCCCGTAAGACCGGCAAGAAGAAAGCCCTGGAGCGGAAGCGGAAGCGTTCACGCGGTGCCGAGTCGGACATTTCTGAGGATGAGCAGGCAGCTCAGCACCCAGTCAGCAAGAGGCGCCGCGGGCCTCGGACACCCCCACCGATCAATAAAGAGGACCTCCCCTCTCAGAGGGCACTCATGGCTGGACGCTCTGCAGCAGCACCACCACTGAAAATCGAGACAAACTTCAGCGATTGGTCGGATGAGGACGTCCCCGAACGAGCCGACGTGGCCTCTGCTTCACTTCCAGGTGGGTCTGAATGCTGAACACCCCGCACACCAAGCGGTTATTAGTTATTGCAGATGATGCTACAGTCCGTAGCAGCTTACAAAAATGTTAGTTTGCATTTTGAGTAGTCCAGTAATTACCAGTAACTTTCCACGAGTACTTTAATCTTTGGAAATATTCCAAAATGTAAACTTTCCTTGGAAATTTTGGGACCTCTGGGGAATTCATGGGAATTTATTGTAATTAATAGGAAATATTAGATAATTTAAAGGAACTATATCATGCACTATCATCAATGTATCAATTTTCTCATCAACAGCAGACATGAAGGCATAATAATGCTAATAATAACTGAGCAGAACTTAAATGCTAAATTATTTAATTGAACAATCAAACGTAGAACCAAAAAACAATCAAAAGAACGCAAATCCCGCCGCTCCCCACCCGCCACCCACCTTCAAAATGTTAAACAGTTAATATGTGTTCATTCTTGGTTACAGGAACCCTTTAAGGCAACAAGTATAGGTAGCTCGCCTATGCTAGTCTTGGTAATGTTGAATTTTTTATATACCATAGAATTAGTTTGAAGCGTATGAGACAGATGACCCAAGAATACGGCAGAGCTCGCGGGAAGGTCAGGCCTTTTGTAACCCCAGCCATTTAGGGAGTCGCATATTCACACAAACCCTGGATTTAATCTGGGAACATCTATTTGAGAACCACTGTCCACCCAGAGAGTTATGACTGTACCACATGGGCCAGAAGGAGCAGGAAGGTGGGCCTATAAGAGACCATGCAGCTGGGACATGATTGAGACCAGGGTTTGAGAGCGCAGAGAAGTACTGGTACTGCAGTCTTTAGAATAAAAGCTTAAACTCTGAACTTCTCTCCCTCTTCATTCTGACTGCAGAAACTAAATTACGACTGTAAGTTAACCTCTTGCTAGCCTGCTAGCCCTGGTGAATTAGTCTCTGAAATGAAATTGCTCATTAAGCTGATTTTCTGATGTACCAGATAGCAACTGTGGGATTACACCACTTGATTTAATAGTTGCTTATATGGTTCAGTGCTGTTACTGTCAATGAAAATTTGAACCTCATCAGAACTTGCCTTACTTTAGGTAGTCCCTTGGTCCGGATGTGTGCTTTCAGTAGTGGTGTCGGGTTTCTAGAAATCGTCTGGACGTATGTTATACATGTGATGCAGGAATGAACAGGTGTGGTCTCAATTAGAGATGGAAGGATCGATCAGATATGTATCGGTATCGGCTGATTTTTAACCAAAATATGAGGCCGATATTTAGCCAATCTTGTGAGCCGATCGATGCCGTTAAACAAATGAGCCTAATTTCTGTATTTCCAGCTAGCGTTTCATTCAGGAAGAGGAGCTGTCCGTGAAACCCCCTTCAGCCAGCTCCCTGTAATTCCTATCTGAACCACTAGGTGGAAATACATACCGTTTCATTGTTGACGGACTGACTAAAGCAGCCGCCTTGCGAGAACAGGTTACGGCACTGCATGCGCTGACAGAAAACATCTTCCGTCTGCCAGTTTGTAATCGTATGTGACTCAGGCTTATCCAGGCGTTCTGTAGGAACTGAAATTTCAGTGTGTCTCGTGGGGGAAACAGGATAAAGACATTTAACACTACTAATCTGATACGGCACTTCAGATACACCACAGTGCTGAATACAGTGAGTATCAGCAAACAGCAGAGCTAACACGCTCAGCTAGCTCAAAACTAATAACCCAGAAACCCGTGCAGATCAGATCTGACCGGTACAAACAGTACAGCAGAAACCAAACAGCTAAAGGAACCACAGCCAAAGTGATTGAGTTCATAGCGCTAGATAACAGTGTTTTATGACTTGAGTTTGATACTCATACAGTGCATGTAGCCTGCCGTGGCGTACAGCCCCGCCCTTGATCGGTATCTGCTATCTAGAGATGGACCGATCAGGGTTTTTTATCGGCCGATTCCAAACGCCGATCACCTTTCAGCCGATAAAAAACCCTGATCGGTCCATCTCTAGTCTCAGCAGTCCTTCAGTGTGCCATGTGCCTGGGGTTGAGCAACAGTTTTGGTATTTGCTAACTGTTTTGGTATCATATCTAATTTTTTTAGCCAAAATTATGCTTCAGTATATCGTCGCTGTCCTATGAAAAACAAAAATCTTAAATTGCTACTTTACAGGAGAGCCTAAAAACATATTTTGCTTTCAATGCAAGTCAGTAGAACCAGAATTATTTTACAAGCAATGTTTGAGCACTTCTATCGGTACATTCATCATGAATTGTTCACACAATATACATGAGTAAATGATGTAGAAATCTTAAAATCAATAAAAAATGGGAATACATGTTTTTTATTGGACAGCGATGATTTTTTACCAACTATATGCAAGGTTCTCACCTTTAGCTTTGAATATTCCCATTTTATTCCCATTCATTCCTGTTAATTTACTACTATATATAATGCTACTACTATATATAATGCTACTACTATATATAATGCTGCTGTAGAGTTGTGTCTGAGCCTCACCCCAAGCATTACAATGCATGTTATGTCCTGACATGATGTGCAAATGACAAATAAGCTTGAAACTTACAACTTAATTCCTATGGTAAACATTCCAATCACTCTTTCCAGGTGATCGACCTACCGAAAGACTGCTCCCCTCTGATCTGCCCCCAAGACGGGGCAGGAACATTGCTCCCTTGCTTCCGGACCCGCCCATGCTGATGCAGACTTTACCTCTGCAGCCTCTTCTGCCCCAACACATGCTGCGTAAACCACAGGACACCCCGCAGCAGCCACAGCAGCAGCGCAGCGGCAGCATGGGCAGCAACCAGAGTCGGGCATCCTCCCGCAGGCTCCGGTCTCCATCCAGCGATTCGGCTCACCGCGCTGAAGAAGGCCAGCAGGGGGCCCGCTCACGCCGGGGACGCATGCACGCAGGTAACTCCCGTGACCGAGACAGAGAGAGGGAGCGAGAGAGGGAGAGGGACAGGGAGAGAGAGAGGGAACGAGAGCGGGAGAGAGCAGCTGCAGCTGTGGCAAACGAGGCCATGGGTGGAGAGAGGAAGTCGAGGATTGACCAGCTGAGGAGAGGAGAGCCCAGTCGGAGCACCTCTTCAGGTAAGAAAATGACCTGACCTGACCTGAGTACTGCAAATTTGCATTTTTAGAATTATAGACATTTATATTATTTATTAGATAATTATTTATTATATTAGTTTTTTTTACATGTATGTATGTATGTATGTATGTATATATAAATGTATGTATATCTATATATTTAAAAATAAAAAAAAAAGTAATATAATAATATCTAATACTTTTTTGGTCTGTATGTATGTCTATATTTTATATATATATATATATATATATATATATATATATATATATATATATATATATATATATATATATATATATATAAAATATACACACAGGTAAAAAAATATATATATAATAAATACATATCTAAAAAATAATCAAAAATATAATAAATAAAAAATGTCTATGTGTAAATATAATAGAGGATATGGATTTTTAAATAAAATGTTCAAATTAAAATGGTGAACACAGTTGCCCGTATTCATCTATATAATGACCTATAACTCTTGAGAGAGCTGTTGTTACTTGTGATGTCCAATAATCACCCGTAGAAGCAACAGTGGCTGTGAGTTCCAAATCCAGAGCTAGTTTTGCCCTCTCTGTTTCATATAGCTCGTGAACCCTGTTGGCGATAGTTGACCTCGTGGGTGGCTCATAAGATGGGTTTTAGGAAGCAGTCATAATTGTCACGCATGCTGTGGCTATACGTTTAGTGATTGCTACCGTTAATTTGTTGGAGGTTGGCGGATCCATCATCTGTTGTCGAACATTGCCAGAGCTCAACCTGCTGCTAAATGTATGTGGTATTTCAGGCTGGATGTGCTCCGGTGATGGCTAAACTCAGCCCGACAATACAAACAGCCTTTTCTGTCAAGCGAGCCATCTGGCAAACTTCTGAAATGAAACTTCCTGTGCAACAGACCATCACTCACTTACACGTCAGCTCTTAATGAGAGATGCCGCACACGGTCAAGTCTCAACATGAACTACAAATGACTCGCAGGTCATAGAATTTGTGGCAATGGCACTGTTTTTGAATCGCGTTAATTATTTAAGATTGCTTTTATGCGATATTGCGCTAACTTTGACAGCCCTAATGTACATGTATAAAACATTACACAAATATTTTCTCATGATTTGATGACTATTATTAGTAATTACTATATTATATGTACTTTTCAATATTTTATTTTATAAGCATGGTTAGTGTTAAAAGAAGCATGTATATAATATGTATATAAAAAACAATATATATATATAATATTAGTTGATGTCCAATGAAAAATATGTATCTTGATTTTTGTCCATTTTGAGTTTCCTACACAATTTGAACACGCCAATGATTGTTTACATTGTGTGAAAATGTCATGATGATTGGACCAATAGAAGTGCTCCAAAATAGTTTGGAAAAAGTTCTGGTTCCATTGACTTCCATTGAAAGTAAAGTATGTTTTTGGTCTCTCCTGTGAAGTTGCAATTTTGGAAATACTTGTTTTTCATTGGACAGCGACGATATATATAAAATAGTAATTTGCGCTGTTGCAAATGAATAGCTAGATGATGACTTCTCTTTCTGGTCCAATAAGTAAAGGGTATCTATTGCTGGCTTTAATAAATTCAGTAGCATCAAAATTTTAACATATCTTAAACATGTACTATTGTTATGAGATGATTTAATTTAGCTAATTATAGTTTTTTTATTTGTTTTATTATTATTATTATTATTAATAATTGTTTTTGTTGTTATTGATGTGCAGACCGCCAGGACTCACGAAGCCACAGTTCGAGACGCAGCTCTCCGGAGTCAGAGCGGCAGGGCCGCTCTCGCGCCGGCTCTTACGACAGCCGTGAACGGGACCAGTTTGAGCGGGACAGGAAGGACCATCGGCAGCCGCAGAACCAGCCACCACCAGGGCAGCAGCGCGAATGGGAGCCGGAGCTTCGTGACTGGGGTGGCCGGGGCCGGGAGCCCCTCCTCCTCCGTGGCAATCGGGAGCCGATCAGAGAGAGGGACTTGAGAGAGATGCGCGAGAGAGAGCGGTTGCTTCCTGAGGGGCTGCTGTCACATGATCGCCTTGAGCGAGACCGCGGAGAGAGAGAACGAGAGCGGGACAGAGACCGGGAACGAGAACGGGACCGAGGAGAGCGTGAACGGATGCTGCCGTTCGACTTCCCGCCGCTAGGGGAGCCCAAGAGCCGAGCGGAGATGAGGATGGAACGGGGAGAATATGAGCCGCTGCTGCCCAGGGACGCCCTGGTGGACGCAGACAAACCCAGCACTACAGATGAGCCGCACATTCAGACGGAGGCCTGCGAGACGGAGAAGGTGGACAGTCTTGATGGTGAGAGAAGTGTTACTTGAAGAGGTTAAATTAAAACTAACTCCTCGACCCTTTAATTAATTTTAGTTTCTCTAATACCTCGTAGTACTTATTGTATAGTATGTAGCTGTTACTAGATAATGAGTCTCGAGGTTAATAACTGAAAAAAAGCTTGAAGCCAATTGACTGTCTATTGTGAATTGTTGATGGCTCAGTGGCAGGGAGTGAACGAGGGCTTTGACGACTGACGTTGAGATTTTATCAGAGTAATTAAAACAAAAAAGACAAAACATTACTATGCTATTAGTACTACTAATAATAAAAAATATATAATAATATAAAAAGATATAATAATAATAATAATAATAACAACAACGGTAAGCTACAGTAAAAATAGCCAGAGGCTCAATTCAATTTTATAACAATGTTGTCGCATAGCAGCTTTACAGAAGTTTGAAAACAGACAGTTACAGCATATATATCCCCCAGTGAGTAAGCCAGAGGCAACAGTGGCAAAAACACCTCCCTCACACTGGAGGAAGAAACCTTGGGAGGAACCAAGACTCACAAGAGGAGACCCGTTCTCCTCTGATCAAACAGTATTTACAGTTTAATAAACTAAACACCAAAGAAAGGCTGAGAGAATCTCTGTTTGAAGTCTGGATGGCAAAGCTTTAGAGGCAGTCTCTGACTGAGGCAGTCTCTGACTGAGTCTTTATGAAAAGTGGGAGTGAACGGAAACAGTCCCGTCCTATCTCAGTGCTGGTACATCTGGAAGGCACAGTGATGTACCTGAGGCGGTTGCAGGATGTAGCAGACAGGAGAGCTGGTTGGTGATTGGTGAAGAAGAGGCCCTGATGGTCATTCTTCCAACAGCGTTCAGCAGACATTATCTCAGGAAGAGTAAAGAGAGAAAATAAGTTAGGCTTCGAAGTATGACTATAGAAAGTATACTTTACATAGTAAACTTTAGCTATAAAATAGTATATCTATTCCATAGTGTATCCCCGGCTAATACTAATGTCAGTCACCAACAGCTAGGGGGCGCCTACAAACAATAGTGCATCGCATACAATTACACACCTGAAGTTTAAGCTGTTAAATTGCATTGCTGATCTTATTAGTATAATATTAGGGCAACAACAAACCAAATTCTGCTTAATTATTAACTATATAATTAGACATTTAATAGGTTAATAAATTAATTAACTTTATGCAGTTTTCTCTCTCATTGTCCCCCCCACAGGTTGTTTTCTAGTACAAAAAATGTCACTCCCATGCTTTCTATAAAACGATGCACACCTGTTTTATTAATATACATATAGTTTTCAGTTAACATAATTAGCTTGTAATATTGAAAGAAATGTTCTGTTAAATCAGTAGCTGAATTTATTACATTTGATTAAATAACATTAACCATGATCACAGCAGCCTCTTTCAGGCATTCTGTGAAATGTCTGTGTTTTGTGGTGTAGTGGTTTGCCTGAGCAGTGAACCTAAATCTGTCTATGTCTATATACTTGTTTGCGTCAGAAGAGGATGATGTGAAGGGAGAGGACGCACAGTCTGTGGCGTCTGGCGGGGAAGAGTACGAGCCCATCAGCGACGACGAGCTAGATGAGATCCTGGCCGACAGCCAGAAGAGAGATGAGCAGCAGGATGAGGACAGGATCTCAGGTATGTGCTCTGGTCAAACATGTTATATAACATACTGTAGAAATATAAAGCTGTTTAATCCAGTCAGTGTGTTTACTGGCTGAGAAAATAACACCTTTATTAAAATAAATAACATTGACTTGCACACTAAATAGTCATTTCTTGGATGTTAGCGTGTTTGTTTAAACTTTTCCGAGCCTCCCTTCCTGGCTTACAGGATCGAGATAGCCAGACATTTTCCTATTAAGTCCCTTTTGTAAGTTTTTTGAGAGGTTCTAGCATCTCATCTAAAACGTGTTGATATGCAGCAGCTGTATATGATCAGGTTAAATCAACCCATTTGTCAAGACAAAGAAAGATAAAAATAAATAAAATAAAAGGCTTGTAGAAGTTTTAAAAGCATCATTTTATAAGTTCAGTCCAAAAAATCCATTTACTCCTCATACATACATACTTTCGTAAGTTCTTTTTTTAGAACATTATACTAATATACTACACTAACACTGGGTAGGGCCTCACATAGCTCTGTAAACAACCTCCATTCTTCCTGGCATGGCTTCCACAAGATGTTCCTTTGAGATTCTGGTTCCTGTTGACATAATTGCACCATGCTGTCATTCTAGCTGTGAGTCTCCCGTTTTACCACGTTCTAGATCCAGTGACTGGGAAAGTTATTGAAGAGCGTCAAATTCTTTTTAAAGGGAACCCTGGCTGGTAACACTTGTTAGCCTTAATATGGTGTAATAACTCTAAACTGTTAAGACACGTAGCAAACAAAATCACAAAAGCAGCAGATTTATTTATAAATGAACGCTTTTATTCTAAATATTTAACATATAGACGCAGTTGTTATTTCTGATGTGCAATGCCTGCTGGGTAGGTTACGTCAAATGGTTTCAGCGCTAAGCTTGACTGCGGTTGGAAGGAGTGAATGTTAGTTACTAACCTAGCTTAAAGAAAACCATGTACATTGTGTTGTTGGATGTTATTTCCAGTGGAAAGGCAGCGGTAAGATTAGTCTAAACAGCTTTCCTCAAAAATAAACAAGGAGAATAGTTAGTGAAGCAGCGTGTGGACGAATACAGCTACGCTCTGCTGTCCTCACTTCAGTCTCGATGTCTTTGAGTACAACCCTAGTAGTGATCATACTAGTTCACTAATAAAGGAGTGTGAAGCTAAGAGACACTCCTGTTCAGTGTATCGAGCTGTTTACTGAGCGTGAATGTTTCCTACTAGAAAGCGGAGCTCCTTTAACAGACACTCTCCTTCTCCGTCACCACCAACACACAGTTTCACAACAACTCCAGCACTGTGTCACTCTCTCCTCCACCCTCTCTGTTCATCATTTAGACTCACTTGGTGTGTGTTGTCATCGCTGATGTGAGAAATGTTGCGTTCTAGCTTAAACTGCAAAGACTGAACAGGAGCTATGTTCAGCTAGCTAGCTATGCTCAAGGGCTACGGCCGGTTACTGCAACCATTTGACGTCACTACCTGCTGCACATTTTAGTAGCTACAACAATGGCGACCTACGTGCAGCGGAAAATCAAATAAATCTGATACTTTTTGTGAATTTGTTAAAAAAAAATATATATAAACAATGTGTATTAAGAATTTAATTACACCAGAAATTACACCATATTAAGGCTTACAAGTGTTACCAGCTGGGGTTCCCTTAATTATTAATCTTGTTTTGTTATATGGTGCTTTATCATACATGGAAGTCCTTGTTGTGATGAAGGGATGCACATGCTCAGAAACAAATCTTAAATTGGCTGTGGCTTTAAAGCAATGATTAACTGCTGTTAACCCAACGTGTGCAAGAAAATATCCCCTGCACTGTTAAAGCAAATCCACCAGCCTGGACTGGTCACACCAGGCAGGATGGGTCTATGGAGTCATGATGTTGGTGCCAATTTCTGACCCCACCATCTGTGTGCCTCGGCAGAAAAAGGTTCATCAGAACAGTCTATGTTTTTGCAGCCTCCGTCTGTCCAGTTCTGGTGAACCTGTGTCCACTGCAGCCTCAGCTTTCTGTTCTTGGCTGATTGAAGTGATTACTGACATGGTGTTCCGCTGCTGTGGGCCATTTGCCTCAAAGTTGGACCTGTTATTTTTTTTGCTTCACTACAATGGTGCAGAGAGGTTATCTGAGTTACTGAAGTCTAGCCATTCTCCACTGACCTCTTTCATCTTCGGAGCATTCCAGTTCTTATAAACCGTTGAGATTGCTGTGCATGAAAATCCCAGCAGGTCAGGAGTTATAGAGTTACTCAAACCAGAAACATGTCACACGATTCGTGCCACAGTTGCAGAAATCACATTTCCCCCCGATCTGATAGTTGATGTGAACATTATCTGAAGCTTGATTCTGCATGATGTACAAATGATGTTAAAATCTTAGTTGAACAACATTTTTGTGGTTGAGTAGATGTTACATTACTGACGATGCAAACTTTGCCAGCCATAACCAACTCAGTCCCCCTATCCTGTGTTTTAGGGCCACTGGATGTGATTGATGTGGACTGGTCAAGCCTGATGCCGAAGCAGAAGCAGGAGCCACGTACTCCGGGGGCAGCACTGCTTAGGTTCACACCCGGTGCTGTCCTGTTGCGGGCAGGGGTCTCCAGACGACTCGCTGGACCTCGGCTTCTTGCACAGGTTAAAGAAGTCTGTGCTAAAGAGCTGGAGGAGACAAAAGGTAAATATATAAATAAAATAAATTGCTGCTCTCTACATAAACTTATGATTTAATGAAATAAAAACCTAAAAAATGGTGTTACAGGAAAATAATTCTGGGAAAAATCAATACAAGCAGGGTCTTAATGTGTCTGCCTTGTCTACCACTAGCTTCTAATATCTTAGGAGTGTGTATGTAATCTAGCAGCTACCTACTTTCTTCTAATGCTGGGCGATTTTCACAATTATTTAGGTTAATTTGAATTACAGTTTAAACACAATTTTCAAATTGGTGTAATCAAGATTTTATAGATTTTACTGAGCTAAGACCAAAAACAGGTGGAACTGTCACTTCAGTGGTGTGGAACTGGTACGGGTTTGAGAAGTCCGATGTTAAACAGAACCACGTAATGTGTAGACTGTGTCGAAAGTTTGTTGCCATCACAAGTAGCTGGATCTTTTCCAGCACTTGCGACACACCATGTGGAACACCGTCTGGAACGGGAGCAGTGCCTGAAACAATGGCATGAAGCAGCCGGCTGCTCTTCGATTCCAAGGCTCCCGCTAAAACACAGCTAACGTTAGCCGCTTCATTTTCCAGTGCCACCCTGTACGACAAATACTGATGGGCCGATCCAGTGTTTTTCAGTTCCGATCCGATACCGATATATAACTGCCAATACAGATATCGATACCAATACAAATACCGATATAGTTTATTATATTAGTTTATTATTATTATTCCACCCATTGGGACATCCACCTTACAAATACTACATGTAGCCTTTTTGCTGTTCGGCGTTTCCAAAGAGAAAATTCTCCACACAATGGACATTTTTCAGCCAGCTGCAGACTGAAGCTGCTGGGGGTTCAAGGTAAACTGTGGAACTGGAATACGGATCACTGGTACGTTTCGTGTTAACGTTACTGTGTGTTTATTGTCCAGCTCAAGCAAGTGGATCAGCCGCGTTCGCCCGATATCCGATACGTTAAATTACGTCAATATCGGCCCCGATACCGTTATTGGCGGCAACTTTTCATATCCCAAAAAACATGACCCTTAAAAATGAACGTAAAAGAAACGTTTGAGCTCTAGAGGGCACTGTTGTTCTGTTTTGCCACATATACGCTTTCCATTTAAATAAAATTATTAAACTTTTTTTACTTTGTTATGTAAGAACAAAAAAAAATCTAAATCGTAATCGAGAATCAGTCATAAATGTGAAAAATATCGTCCAGCCCTACTTTCTTCTACATTTTAATAAGAAAGCAGATCTTTCTAGGTGCTGATTTGATGCCCCAGACTCTGAAATGGTCTGATTACAACTCCAATCTGTTTGTTCTCTTCAGATGCAGAGAAGCTGTTTGAGCATGACCTCGGGGCGCTGAACATGGCCGCCCTCAACAGAAGGACCGAGAGGGCGAACCTGCTGAGGAACCTCGGGCCGTGCTCTAAGGCTCTGTGTGCTCGCAGAGACATCGCCATCCGCAGGCAGCTCCTCAAAAACGACAAGGTGATTCTTACGATCTGAAAAAGATAAATGTACTGCAGTGTAAAGCAGTTTAATCCAGAGCTACACCGTCACAACACAGTCACAGTTTTAGAGTTTTGAGAAGGCAGTGTTGGGACATTGTCATTGCTGACACATGTAGCTTTTTAAAGTGGCCGCTCCAGCATATAATACCACATACATAATATATTTTAACAATATTTTAGTAATATTTTGTTTATTAATACTGCATTATGTATGTTTTTTTTATATTGAAAGAAGAGCATTTCCATAAGTGAGGTCTTTTATTCCCTAAAATCTGGCAATGCAGCTTTAACTGAATTATTTAGGCGGTTACAGATTTAGGTTTAGGGTTAGGGGCTCACTTCTGGCCTAAAGCTGTGGTGACTTGCATGTATTGATTAGAGTCCTAGAGTTGCGTAAAGGAGTAATTTGTAAGATGATACAACTTTTTAATATACATATTCAAGCCCTCTATTGTTTGGATTAACAAGAAAATGTACAGTCTCTCCTCCTCCCTCTTCAAGGTTTACCAGTCTAGAAGAAACGTTGTGAATTTAGCATCTTAGTTAATCCCTTTACTTGCCAAGAGTCTTCAGCAGTGAAAAACAATATAAACGCTTATTTATCTTTTATTTATATCACTTCTATTGTTTATTAAAAGTGTTTTTTCTAATCAGAGTGGGCAGCAGTGGTCTATTGTAATGGTTGTTTGCTTTCGGCCAGTGTAGCGTTTACAGTTTCTCTACCTGTTCTTTAATAATCCTACTGGAAGCAGAGCCTTTAACATGATGGACAGTTTAGAATATGCTGTTGGGGCAGTGATCATCATCATCCTCTCATATTGGACTGAATTGAATGAACTGTATAGTGATTTAGTTACATTTGGAATGTTTAAAGAAGTAATCTACCAAATTCTTTAAAACCGAGCTGTGAAATGCAGTGTTTGGTACATAATTATACATTTTTGTTGTAGTTTTGTCACTTGCTTATATCCACGTCATCGATTTTGTCGATTTTTATTTTTCTCCATCATTTAAACACAGCAGCTACCGTTTATATTGTGTGAAAGTTTCATGATGAGTGGACCACGAGAAATGCTTTAAAACAGCTTGGAAAAAATTCTGGTTCCATTGACTTGCATTGAAAGTGAAGACTGCTTTGGCCTCTCCTGTAAAGTTGGCATTTAAGAGATACTCATTTTTCATTGGACAGCCACGATGTTCACCCTACTTAAGTATAGCCCCTCCTCTTTTACATAAAGTTCAGCCTGGACTGCGTTTTGAATAAGGCACAATACAAAGCGGCTAAGCAGAGCAGCGTGTTAGATACATACGTTGGCCTTAAAGGCACAGTAACAAAACCAGCCAGTTTAAATCTAAGGAATAAAGAAAGGTTGTCATGTATAAATGGTTTTGGTGCTTAAACCTTAAAAATTAAATACAAGAGAAATGTAGGATCTAAACCCGTTTAACATTCTGACTTCTGGTCACATGACGCAGGGGACGACTAAGCAGATCTACACCAGTGCGCCGGTGGTGGACCAGGAGTTGTTGCAGCTCAGTGTGCGTCTCTTTAAGAAGAAAATGGCTGCCGGGCAGGAGAAGGTTGACCCAGTGCCCGCGGCTAACGCCCCAGCTGAGGTGTGCGTCTCTTGAGACACCCCAGTGAGTAAAGAGCATGAAAACTGACCTAGGATCAGACATGGCTGTCTTTAGCCCATATCACCACCTACTGTTCTACAACACTGAAACTGTTTGTAAGTCAGTGCTAAAGGAGGATGACTGCCACAGGCTCGGGAGTACAGCAACATAGAGACTGGTAAAATGCTAGCCTATGAAGATACTGTATAGGGTTGGGCAGCCAATGAACTTTGTTTTCCGAGTGTGGCAAAGACATATGGGGTGGGGGGGGTGAGAGGGGACAAGATCTCATTGACATTTAATGTTTTAGAGAAACTTTTTGTAATGTCATCTTTCATTTATACTGCAGTTGCTTCATGTTTGTTTGATGTAATATGCGTTGTGTTGTTAGAGATGTGCATTAAAATGATCTTGTCTTTGTCACGAGTCCTATCTTTGTGGTTTTTATTGCTTGGTTATTAATACCCTGTGAGACCTGAACCACCCTCTCTCCCTTTTTAGCCTAATTCTCTTCGTAATGTAGAAGTTATGTAGAGCTTTGGATCAGTTAGGACCAGGTTAAAGACCAAAGTCAAGTCTGTCCAGTAGAACAGTCTTTACTTTAGACTTATTCAGGTAACGTACTGAGAAACACATGCAGCTATTTCATTAAGCAGGATTTCTGAGTTAGCCAGATAACTTAAGCCCAAAGTGTGGTCTTATATTGGCTTATATTATCTGAACCGAAACGTCCTGCTTTGTGAATGAGACCGTTTACTAGGAAACAGCTGCACCTGAATCGTTAAATGAGACTTCTTTCATTTGATCAGATCTATCTATAACCTGTGACTTCAGCATATAGGCCTGTTGGCAGAGTGACTAATATGTGGATCCACATGACTACAAGATCAAGTAAGGCCAAGAAAGTATGTGGAAAATGAAGTATATAGCTACAGTGTTTTTTTACAGAAGGAATGGAGGAGAGTGAACGAACAAGTAAGTATTATACTTTAATTTGGTCTCTGCTCTGCTAGAGCTGGATGGTATGTCATCAGGACATCATTGATATTTACATGTACCAGCATTAATACTGAATAAGCAAAATATCCATAATAGACGCCTGTTCTATAAAATAGTAGCTTGCTGAACGGTGTGCTTTTAGTTTTGTTCTGTTTTATGCACTTCTAGTATCCTTGGGGTCATTATACAAAGCAGGATTTCTCAGTTAGCCGGATAACTTGAGCCCAGAAATGAGGACTGTCCAAAGGCATGCCCAACAGCTGTTTTTTTTTATTGGATAGAATTGACTTTGGGCTAAACAGAAAAAATCCTGCTTTGTGAAGTTCAACTCTTGGATGGTGTGTTGGTTAATTAAGATTGCAGCAGAAGAAATGGTCGAATGCATAAAAACAAATAAAAAGTTTCCCTTTTTCAGCAGGAGTGATCTGTCTGCGGTGAGCATCGCTGTTTAAGGCTTATTCCGGTGTAAATTTAAGAGTATCTGAATAATCAAGAACTATCCAACCCAATGTAGTTCTGTAGCACTAGTTCTGAAGCAGCATGAGATTAAATTGATATCATTATTTTTTAACAATATTAATATTATTATTAATAATCAGAACATATTTTAATCCGTATTTGAGTGACTAAGACAAATGTGAAGAGACCCTTATTGTGAAGAAAAAGTATACTCGCCGCCCCCCCCGGTGAAAGTCCCTCCACCGTCCCACAATTCCTCCGTCAATCTGCCGTGTTGCGGGTGACGTGTCTGTGTAACCGAAGCGGCTTCGTCCTGCTCGGTCCGTCTCCGCAAATGAAAGACCTCTGACAGCAAAAGCTTAGTTTTCTGCGAATGTGAGACCAGATATCTGTTGAATGAAGCGTTAGGTAATCGACTGAGTCACGATGTTCGTCTTTCTTCGCGTCTCCTGCGTCTCTTTTATTCTTCTCCTCGGCGCGTCGTCGCTGCTGCAGCAGGCGGCTGCTTTCTATCTTCCGGGTTTGGCGCCTGTCAGTTTTTGTGAAAAACCTTCGGAGGGAGACAAAAGCGAATGCCAGGTAAATATGGCTTATGTGCGCTGAATCTTTGCAATGTGTGTGTTGTTTTTGTTTCCTTTTTGTCCGTTTCGCGGGCATATTGTCACTTAAACGTCGTTAGCCGCCGGCTAGCGCTAGTGGAGCAGCGGTTGGGTTGCGTAGCTGGTTGATGTTTTCATTTTCAACTAACGACAGTTTCAACACTTCAGCTGCTTTAATTCTGGTACGTCTGCGTGTGAGGTGTTTTTTGTAACTTTTTAACTTTAACCAGATGTTTTTTTAACATTGTGCTCTCATATTTGCTTGACAGGTACGAGTTAACAACTTCAAGTAGTTCGTTAGTAGCATTAGCTTTAGCTTAGCTTAACGGACAGAGCGTTGTTTTTGTTTTCTGACAACTGGGCCTTAAATAGTCTGAATATAAGGTGGAAACCTTGTCACGCGTTATCCAGTGTTATAACCACCACTGTCTTCTTCACATGCCGGGTCGGATGCTTTTATAGCCGTCTTGAGGTACTTAAGTTGTCCAGTTTGTGTGCACATGGTACATACTGAGTGAAGAATGTCCTGTTGACAGCCTGTTGGGCTTCTGTTATAAGTCTATAACTCTATTTATTTATTTATTATTATTATTGTTATTATTATTATTATTGTTACTATTATGGTATATTCTATATATAAATATGTATGTATATGTGTGTGTGTGGTTGGCTGTAATCTACATTAGCTTCAGTTGCATTGTAGTCTTTTTGCATTTAATTGTGTTGTGTTGGTGACAGTATCTGCTTTTAAGTTTCTCACATTTAATGTTTATTTGTATGTATATTTATGTATCTTTAAGTCCAAAGAATCCTAGAAACTGGAGAGTAGAGTCTATTAAACCTTTTCTGCTGAAAGATGCTGGCTATACTAGGACCGTCCCCTACTTCTCTATAAGTCATTCTTCATACTTATTACATGAGTATGTACAGTATTTATCTTGCCTGAAGCAACTTGCTAAAATAAACAGTAATACTTTAACTCAACAGGAAACAAATGAGCCCCTTCCTTCAATACTCCTTCAGAAGCCCAGCCTCCAAATTCTTGGATGGGTAAAGGACACTGGGCTAGCTAAAGTCTTTTTTTTCTCTTTTTCTTTATCAGCATAAAACTCTTCATATGTTGTTTGTTAGGACAAATACTCTGACATAATGACAGTGTTGTTAGGTATTAGCAAACTGTTGCAACACTTGCTGCTGCATTTAAACCAGCTGCTATCACAAAGGTTAGCAAACAGAACAAAACAGTACTGACCTATCGATTCTGTGAAACAGCAAACGTAAGTTATCGTAACCCGCCTGTCCAGCTGGCAGAGCAACCTCATCATCCCTTTGCATGTTGTTCAACTCGCCATGAAGCTGAAATCCGTTTTTTTCGCCAACGTCTTGTTTGAGTTTTCCTGTTGTAGCTTAGATGGTCCCGCAGTTCCCTGCTAGAGCCTCAGTCTACCCATCCATCTTCGTGTATGCTGTTTCAATAACTGCTGTGCCATTTAAAGTGGAGTCTTGTCAACTCTCTAATGTCTCCCCACAAATTTCAAAACGCTTAATGCTTAAAACACCTCACTGACGTTAACATGGCTTTTCGCCTGATTTAAGAACCTCTTTCTAAGTCGTTGTTTTTCAGATCTTCCCCCTTTTTGGCTGTGTCTGAGCCATCTCTTGCTCTTGACAGTGCATGATGTTCAGCACGAAGCCCCTCACCTTCCCCATGTGCTTTGCTTGAATGCCCAGTGTTACTGTTTCACAGTTTAAGGCCTTAGTGAAGTCTGTTCGAAGAGATGAAACACTATGTTTTAGTGTGTTTTATGAAAGTCATATGCTTCATCTTTAAATACTGAGTACCGTATAGAACTGCATTGGAATTTGTAGTATGTTGATGTATGAGCTGAAGCTTGTTAAGCTCTGTTCTGTTTTTGGAACCCTTTTTGGAAATAATGTATAAAATGCAGCACAGATGTTGTTGACAACTCCAAGGAAATAAAATAACATTTGCTGTTTAAGTTAGTAGCAAAGTGTAATTTCCTTGTAGATTACTTTCCTTGTAGATTACTTTACCCACACTTGGATAGAAGTAAAGTATTTTGTCGTTATATGAATTTTATAGCATTTTATATATATATACACATTTTAGCATTAATACATTAGTAGCATTAAAGTGTGTTATATGTTACTGTACAGGTTATTGTAACTGATTCTTGCTAAACATGTTTTTCGTGTTGAGAGCTCCCACTAGGTTATCAGTGCTCATCAGGTTATCACCTGCCAGCTTCTATCTCAGCTTTGGTGTCCTGATCTTTGGTGTGTTGAGCATCTGCAGTGTCAGTTTTAATGGTTTCTCATTTTTGTTGCTCTTCTTTTTTTGTTTAACAGGATAAAATTGAGCTGTTTGTGAACAGGCTGGATTCGGTGGAGTCAGTTTTGCCCTACGAATACACAGCGTGAGTAGATGTCGCACATTTTCACCCCTCCTCACACCTTTTCTAAGCCCTAGCAGCCACGTTAGACATTTGTAGTGTTTGCGTCACCGGGTCTGCTTGTAAAGGAGATCCGGCTGTCAGAGTCAATTCGATAGTAAGAACTTTGACCCATCGTAGGCACTGTAACTTAACAGGTTACTGTTCATACTTCAGACGGGGTTGTCCAGCAGGTTTTTCCAGAGCTTCTAAAACGTGGCACGCTACAAAATGGTACTTGAATTGTCCTTATCTTTTGATGTGCCACATGCTTTATGAATGAACCGGTAGAGTGAGGGAGTGGTAGTAATAGAAAGGTTGAAAAAAAAATTGGCGTACAGTCTTAACTTCTAATTTGTCTGTGTACTGTTTACAGGGAAAAGGCCTTCAGTAGATAAAAATAATTTTACTCGTGCAGTATTGCAGGATGACGTAAAGACTGGTCTGCTGTGATAACATACAGTGATGTTGCTTTTCAGTTTAAGCAAAGTTTTAAGCAACCATGGTACATGGTTGTATGCACATAGTGGTCTCCGCGGTGGTGTAGTGGTCAGCACTGTCGCCTCACAGTAAGATGATCTGGGTGGGATTCCCGGTCCGGGCTGTTTTGTGTGGAGTGTGCATGTCCTCCCCGTTCTTGAGTGGGTTTCCTCCGGGTACTCCTGTTTCTATCCACATGTCCAAAGACATGCATGATAGGTTGAATAGCCGTAGGTGTGAGTGCGTGAGTAAGTGTTGGCCATACAATGGACTGGCGAACTGTCCACGGTGTACCCTGCCTTCACCCAATGACGTTGGGATCGGCCTCAGCCCCACTGTGACCCCGACTAGCGGGATTAAGCAGCAGATAATGGATGGATGGATGGATTGATGGATGGTCACATTTCATGTCTTGTTGATATTTTCTAAAGGGAAAAATAAGCTAAAACGGATGCACCGATACCACTTTTTCCTTACTGATACCAATACTGATACCAGCTTTTCAGGTATCTGCCGATACAGAGTACCGATACCAACTCTGACTTAAATGTTCGATATACGGCTATAAATCCTGATATTTATAGTGTTCCACTTTTTATATGTTGTATTTTGTGCTAGCTTGCTTCTTTGTGCTTGCTGGAATGAAGTTGCTGTGTTCTTTGACGCGGTTTCGCTTTAAATGCTTAATTTAATTTGACATATTGAAGTCTTTGCTGGTCGTGCCACCCCTGAAAATGCTGTTGTTACAAATTTTGCAGCTGGAATTTTTGTTGCTGCCCGTCTCAACCGAGAAATACTCCCACACCGCGGACATGCTGTTGGCTTCAGTCAAGCATCATTTAGTGGTGCGCATGCGCGTCAATAAGCTTCATGGTGTTGGCGCTCTGTATTGCCGATACCAATACTGTGTGTAAGTGCCAGTATTGGCGTCGATACTGTATCGGTATCGGTGCAACACTAGCTAAAACATCAAACACATGCATTTTAATTGACTGTTTATTGGCTGAATTAAACATAATAGGATCACAAATGAAGCATGGTGTGGCCTGGGCAGCTGTAGTATGTTAAACATAGCAAATAGCTAGAACATGTGCTGAAATTGCCACATTTATTCCATGAAGTAAGAACGTTAGCTCACCTAAAATACGTCTTTTTACCAGAGGTGGTCTCCAGGACCTCACAATTTACTGTAGTGTATGCCAGTTGCTGGTTTTGCCTCCTGCATCCCTTTGATGCAATGAAAATAGAATAAAGCTGTCCAGTCAAAGCTAGCTGTTCCAGTTCTTGTTTTAGAGTAGAGATACTAGGGAAAGCAGTTCAATAACTTGCCAATGTCATTTAGTACTGTCATATACGTGGGGAAAATATCATGAAGGTATATTTAACAGTATAGCGAAGTGCTATTAAGTGTACAGTTGCTACGTCATGTTCGTTTGCCTTAAAATATCATTCACTTGGATTGCAAGAACGTTTCCTTAATTTGAGCTGGCTAACACAGAGACGTGTGATTCTTTAATAATAAATTTAACATGAAGTGCCTACAGGCACCTGGATATAGTGAAAGAGATTAGTCGTGGGGCATGACTGTGGTCAGTATTCGGACTGAGGAGTGATTGTCCTGGCGTTAACACTGAGCGCTTTAATACCACTTGCAGTCTGGGTGTAATCTAATGGCATATGGAATGCACCAACCTCAACCCCCCCTGAGCAGTACCTCTAGTGTTGGGTGACACATGTATTCTGTGCTTCTGTGATTCTTATTAAACGTGATTTGTATACTGTATATTGATGTTTAATCAGTTATTATGAGATCTACCACATGTGTGGATGGCAAATTGTGACCACACTTTCTTTAGAGTGTGTTTTTTTTAACCTGAATCTTATGCTGTAAATCAAAATGACCCACAGTTCCAGATGTTGAAACTATAAATAGCTATTTGATGAATTGTTTTTTAGTATGCACATGTGACTGTTAAGGTGTGTTAAATGGCTGTAGAGTTTGCTTTTCTTGGGTGTGGCAGTGGTGACTTGCGTTATTTCATCACATGCCACATATCCAGAAAAGATTGCACAACATGTCATGTACAATCTTATGTGGCCAGCAGTCGTTTATATTAGTGTTACATCACATTAACTGTTACTTTTCAGTGGAGGTTGTTTATTGAAGAATGATTCATGTTTTTATATACGCTCAACACACTAATAAATGGGTGCTTTATTGTTTTTTTAATGAGCTGGTTAATTAACCCTCAGTACACTAGGAAACTATAATTGTCAGTTCATCTTGGACCTCCTCTTAGGTAGTTAATGGAGTGTTTTTATGTGAAGCTGCTTTATTAATGTTAATAAATCATATTTATTGTATGTTTATTATATGCAGTAATAGAAAAGTACAGTGCCAGTAAAACCTTTCATGTTGCCTTTCTCAGGTTCGACTTCTGCACTGTTGATGCTGAGAAGCGGCCGTCTGAGAACTTGGGCCAGGTGCTATTCGGAGAGAGAATTGAACCTTCTCCCTATAAGGTACCGTATAAACCAGTGTCCACACACACACTCAGCCTTCCCTTTCTTAATCCCAGTTAGGCGTTCTTTCTTTATGTCCATTAATGCTGCGTCCCAAAACCATGACCATAGTTACTGCAGCACCTGTCTTGATGCTT
This sequence comes from Megaleporinus macrocephalus, assembly GCA_021613375.1. Classification (NCBI taxonomy): domain Eukaryota; kingdom Metazoa; phylum Chordata; class Actinopteri; order Characiformes; family Anostomidae; genus Megaleporinus; species Megaleporinus macrocephalus. The sequence continues at coordinate 27,329,479 of CM038722.1, forward strand.
TCATTCACAGAAGTCTATCATTCAAGTATTTCATGTCACTATTAAGACACTGACAAGTATTTTACACTTAAAGTTCAATGATAGCTCCAACTTTATGTAAACCAACTAAACCAACCAGATGCAAAAATTCTGAAGACATTTAGAATAATTTATGTAAACGCCATTGCCGGGGCTTTACATATGTGCTGATATAATTATAGAAATCCCAGCAAAATGTATTTTAAACCTTTCCCTCCTTTCTCCAATTTGAGATGAAAGAGGAATGGACATTTGATCTATTTTGGTGAACTACTTTGAAGGCATCACAATCACTAAGTGTAATGTTTTGTAGCTTGTATTGACACAATGCATTATAAACCATTAGAGGCTTTTATTGTATTTATGGGCACAAAGAAGCATTGATTTGACTTAACAGTGCCGGATCACTGATCACCACTATCATGAAGTAAATCGCCTTCTCTCTAAACACAAAAACCCCAAAGACTTTCTATTGTATTTTAATGCTGTTTATTGATTTTTTTTTTCTTTTTTTCCCTCTCACAGTTTTCCTTTAAGCAGAAGGAGGAGTGTAAGCATGTGTGTACCAAGAAATACAACACTGAAAAAGCAGAAGACAAAGCCAACCTGGACTTCCTCAAGAAGGGCATGCTCCTTAACTACCAGCATCACTGGTGAGCTCTCATCTTCGCTACTCTCATTTCACTCTCCTCAGTCATACAGTGTTTTTTTAATTCCTTCTGTTATTTGTGGAGACCAGGTGGTGGACCTCCAGCAGGTTGTGCCAGGTACAGTGGAATGAAGTAGACAATGAGAGCAACAAAAATATAAACATTCTAAACCTAATGCATACAAGTAGCTGACAGTAGCTGTCAATTATGATGCCAGTACACATTTATACGGTCCCCAAAAAAAGAGTTCCCTTTAGTTTTTGATATTCAGGGTCTAAAAATAAGAGGGAAGGCATTACTTTTAATTTAGGGCAAAAATAATGAGCATTTCTAAGTAGTATTGTATGTAACACTACCATTTGCACAGCAAACGATAGTCACAGTATTTGCTTGTATGTTAGATAGGTAGCGTATATAGTAGAGATGGAAGGATCAAACGGCTGTGTATCGGTATCGGGCGATTTTTAATCAGAATATGCAATCAGTAATCTTTCTCCAATTTAGCCGATCCCGAGAGCCGATCAATGAGCCTAATTTCTGTATTTACAGCTAGCGTTTCATCCAAGAAGAGCCCTCTGTGAAACCACATCCGGCCAGGTCCCAGCAATTCCTATCTAAACCGCTAGGTGGAAATACGTACCGTTTCATTTTGGACAGACTGACTGAAGCAGCGGCCTCGCGAGAAAAGCTTGCGCTGATAGTAAGCAGTCCGTCTGGCAGTGTTTACCGTATGTGTATATGTAAAATCAACGTGTCTTGTGGGGGAACTAAAGACATTTAACACTACTAATCTGATACAACACTTAGGAGTACACCATGCGGCTGAATACAGTGAGTATCAGCAAACAGCGCAGCTAGCACAAAACAAATAACCCGGAAAACCGAAACCGTGACCAGATCTGACCGCTAACAGTACAGCAGAAACAATTCAAGATCTACATTTAATGATTACGGTGTATACCCCGCCCTCGATCAGTATTGGCTATCAGCTGATCGCGCTAAAAGGTGATCAGCGGTCGGAATCCGCCTCAAAAGCGCCGATCGGTCCATTTCTAGTATATAGGTTAGATAGGTATGGTGTACCTTGTGTTGCTGTGAATGTCATTTTAAAGTAATAAATGTCTTTATTCAATAAACCCAGAACACAACACTGCCAGTAAGGATTGTATGCTCAATCATGGATCAAGTGTTCGCACTTTCTCTGGAAAACTAACCTGGCTTACATTTTTAATGATGTACCCTGAACAGTTGGAAAAGAAAACAAGCGAGAACACCGTCTCGCCACTAGATGGCTGCCATAACGTTCTCATGCAGATATATTCCCTCTCCCCCTCTGCTGGCTGCAGGATTGTTGATAACATGCCTGTGACCTGGTGTTATGATGTGGAGGATAACCAGAAGTTCTGTAACCCCGGCTTTCCCATCGGATGCTACGTCACGGAGTCGGGCCGGCCCAAAGATGCCTGCGTCGTCAATGTGAGTCTCACTGCTGTCTAGCAGTTATCATCTCTGTGTTGAATCTCTAGGGCTGCAACCGTATTGCCATGGACACATATTAAATCAGCCAGGATGTTAGAATATCTTTGTGGAGCATTATAGGGTGTTTGTTTTTAAGTATAGGGCCTGTAATGTTTTTCCCATCATCATCAGTCAATGACTAATAGGTTTTATCACTGAGAAGCCCTACTCATCAATGAATTACTACATTTTCCCATATACTGAGGTATCTTCTAGCTGGTCTTCATCTTCAGCTGCTATCTGTTATGTTATCTAGCTTGTTTTGCTCAGTTCAGCTTTGTGACCTCGGCTCATCCTCATCATTTTAAGTTCTTTCCTCTTTATTGTCTGCCTTTAAGCCCAGTCAATTTAGTCTGTTTCTCTTCTGTACAGTCTGACTTCAATGACAAGGACACCTTCTACATCTTCAACCACGTGGACATCACCATCTACTACCACGTAGTCGAGAATGAGGCTGCTGGTGCCCGGCTGGTTGCAGCCAAGATGGAGCCTAAAAGGTATAAGCACTATAAGTTTTTCTATCATCTCATAGTGTACTAATGAAAACTTGGATCACAAAGGATTTTCAGCCCTGTGCCACATTGCATTTAGTTCAGCACAAGGCTGAGAACTGTGTTTCTCAGAGATGCTTGTTATTAATGATTTTTTTAGGAATATATTGTCATCTTTGCTGTTAAGATTAAGATTTTCTATAATTGAATTATTGTAATGTGAGTGTTCACTGTTGTAAATTTTTTGGTTTGCTTTTTTGTTAGCTTTAAGCAGGCTAAGCCAGATGCGCCAGACTGCACGGGACCTCCCATGAGCCTCAGCAACAAATTCAAAGGAGAAATCAGCATCCCTTACACCTACTCTGTCCAGTTTGTGGTGAGTAATTGTGTCTCAGTGAGTGGCAATGTGTTTGTTGTTATTTGGGGCGTAATGGACATATAGATTTAAGTTATGCTTCAGTCAGTTCTCCCTTAGCCCAAATGGAGTCACTTGGACAGTAGTGGGCTGAAGGTTGGGGATCCGGTCTTGTGACCAGAGGGTCACCGGTTCGATCCCCTGGGCCAATAGCACACAACCAAAGTTTCGATCCTGATTCACAAGGTCCCAATTCAATTCGATTTCCGATTCAATTCAATATTCAATATCGATTCATTTAGGGATATTTCAGTTACAATAATATGTTTTGTTTAAATATGAAAAGAGATTTTCAGAGAACTAATGTGGTAAATGTACAAGGAACACTCAACCTACCATTACTAAAAACATTAGTGTTTATATGTTTATATACCGTCAGGGTTTCTGAATCCAAAACGTAGCCAGACATCTGCTTTCAAGTTCTGGGGTGCCTTCACTTGTTCTCCAGCCATGCTTAACTGATGTGCACCCCCAGCCAGATCTCGTTGCATGAAAAACAATGGCTGATCACACGAGACGGGAATGCTAATTTTAAAGGTCGATCTCGGGTTTATACAAATCAATATCGGATTATTCAAATGAAGATAGATTCAAATCGAAAAATCGATTTTTTTAAACACACCCCTACTGCCCACCACTCTGGGCAAGTGTGCTCACTGCCCCCTAGTGTGTATGTTCACTAGTGTGGGTGTTTCACAGCACGGATGGGTTAAATGCAGAGGTTGGCACATAGTGGCTAATTCTAATTCTAGTCAGTCATGACTGACATCGCCTTCCACCAGTTCCTGTAAAAATCCCCTTGAACACAGCAGAACAGCTTACAGCCAGCATGCACATACTTAATGAGCCTGCACCAAAGGAACTGCTCTCTGTAGCTGGAGCTGGCAGTTATTTTTAAACTGCAAAGCCCCAAACCATTAGGTAAAGGACCTGTCCACACTCTTTTGTTCCAAACTTATATACCATTACATTAAATCATATCTATTTTCTCAACAGTAGTAAAAATGTGACAAATCCTGCTCTAGTGTTTCTTGCATTGCTCTTTTTCATAACTCTTCTCATGAACTGCTTCACATTGCTGTCTCACGACCAACCACAGACGTCGATTCAGCATGATAAGTCAGCCAAAGTGGTGCTGGCGAGAAGCAGCTACAGCCAGTTGAGCACATCATAAACTATGGGTGTACTCTCTCCGGTGGCACTGACAGTCAGATGGCTGACGTATAGTGTGTTGGATTCCTAATGTAGCTAACAAGTAATAGAAGCGTTTGACTATTAGATTGGCTTAGTGCAAACTGTACGTCCTAATTATCACACACTTACCTGAAACCATGCATATGAGGTTGATTTGTATTTGAGGGAGGAAAACCATGTTGTCTGGGCTAAACTGTTGTTTAAAGTCCAGATTTCTCTGTCGTGCTTCTGTGAGCTACCCTGTTAATGGTTGTTTTGCTTGGTGTTATGTTTACAGGAGGAGCGAAACATTCGTTGGGCCTCTCGTTGGGATTACATCCTGGAGTCTATGCCGCACACCAACATCCAGTGGTTTAGGTGAACGAACATGCTCAAACATATGTATATTGTATACACACGCTGTACACAAGATGTAATTTGAATACCCTTACCCTTCAGCACATTTAAGCACACTGTCTTACTTAACTTGCATTGTTCTGAAGTTCTTTGATACTGACTATAACAGATCGTGTAGGATAATCATAACCTTATGTGTGACTTGAGTGAATTTTTTTTCTACTCAGTGGCATGCCCAAGAATGGCAATTGTGAAAATCCTGTGTGTGTGTCTGTATGTGTGTGTGTGTGTGTGTATGTATGTATGTATATATATATATATATATATATATATATATATATATATATATATATATATATATATATATATATTATATATATATATATAATGTATGTATATGTGTACACTACCGCTCAAAAGTTTGGGATCACAGTGAAATGTTCTTGTTTTAATGGAGTATCTTCTTCCTTAACACAACAATGAACTGACGGGTCTCTAAAGAAAGTTGTTTCTTTCTGGTCATTTTGAGTCGGTCAGCAAGCCATTAACTGCTGATCTTCAGATACTAAACTAACCTAGAATGTTGTTCCCTTTTATACTCATTTATTAGTAGAATGTTTTTCAGCTGTGCATCACAATTGAGCAAGAGTGTCCTAACAACCAATTAGTCCAATAACATCCTTAACTTGGATTGGCGGCCGTACCAGGAGATTTAGACAGAGGACTGAGAATTACTGATAATAGACTATATGCAAAATAAGCCTCTATACAAAAATAGACTTTAATACAAACATTTTTATTCTTTAAAAATCATCTGATACACTTGCATTAATTGAGAAATGGACAATATTGTTGGTGAATTGCATGAAAATTGCATGAAATGAAATTCTAAAGTGATCCTAAACTTTTGAGCGGTAGCATATTTAAATATATATATATATTAGTGCTCTGAAAGGCTGGTTTTTGGACTTCAGTTGGGGGAAAAAGTTTGTTTGTCCACACTGCATGGTGCTGAATTCAATGCAGAGCGTCTGACTCAGAACACGATTGGACCGATTGGCATATAGTTGAAGCAGCATGCCATGATCCCTTGCACATATTTTCAGTACAACCCATTGAAAATGAATGGGGATGGAAACTTAAATACCGAATTTGCGTGCAGTGGACATGTACCTAGTTCCTAGTTTATACACATGCACATACACCATCTTATTTCAAAACAGGAAAAACTATATATCTACCAATTACCACACACACTAGTTGGCATGCTCTTATCCCTGTTTGTCCTTGGTTAACTCCTGGTTTGTTTTTGGTTGCAGTATAATGAACTCGCTGGTGATTGTGCTCTTCCTGTCTGGCATGGTGGCTATGATCATGCTGCGGACCCTGCACAAGGACATTGCACGTTACAACCAGATGGATTCAGTGGTGAGTCTTGCACTTCACAGCACTGTGAAATACATAAGCTATCCATAAATATCCATGAGTTATACAACTGACCTAGAATCAGTCTCCACCATTTATACCTGCATATACAGGATTGTATGCAATGTATATATATATAAAGATGATGCTTGAGCTGACGTTACTGATTATGCTACTGACTGGGATAACAACAACAATCAGAACTCCTCGACTTCACTACTTCATGCTTTAGTACAGGCTGCTGCGTGTGCGCATTGAGAGTGCCTGTACTTTGTGCTAGCATAGGCTACAGCAAGCATAGCTGCCTAAACAACACATCATTTAAAGAGCTTCGGGAGCGCACTGTCCAAGACAGACATAAATCATCTAAGGTGTCTAACAAAACACACACTCAGCAAACTTCAGTGGAGTCATTCAGTAAAACAGAGTCGTCTCCTGATATCGTTTATCGTTATCCACACAATTACAGAAAATATCCAGATATCATTTTTTGTCAATATCACACAACTCTAATGCAGTGGAGTGTATAACCTCTACTAGATGGGTGTAGACAATTATAGGTGAGCAGTATGACAAAAATAAATCACTGTCATGTGTCTTTTTGTGTTAGACTGTTTAGTTTAATGTCTAAGTTTGCAGTATGTGTGAGAGCAGGTTTAATTCTAGTGTAATTAATTCCCTCATTAAGCTTCTACTGGTTTCTGCTGGTGATGTATTGATATGGCTCTGTCGCCGTGTGTGTGTAAGACAATTTGATCTGTCATCACCGCTCTGACAAGTACACAAACAGTAAATAATGGCTGCAAGAGGTCCCCGTGACTTTATCCATCATCTCATCCATATTTGTTTCTTTTTCTTCTTTTTCGTCACTGCAAATCAGCGCAGTAATAACTTCCCTGTTGGAAATAACGTATGGTCTACGTGGTGTTGCTAGTTCTCACATGCGTTTAGTTCGAAAGTTCAGTTCTCGTGACAAAAAACATGTTTTTGAACAGCAGCCAGATGAGTAGGCGATTCTCCAGAGTGAAAATCATGTAATTGGTGACCCCGTGTTGCCGATCAGTCATGTAGTGTGAAAGCCACAGCAACTGAAAGACATGTCATGTCATGTAGTGTGCACGGCACAAAGACCTGACCACTCAAACAACTGTGTAGAGTGAACCAGGCATTAGATGATGATGTTATGAGGCTATGGTTATGAGACTTTTTAGAAAAGTACATATAGACAGTATATATATTACTCTCATATTACTTACAGAATAGTTAATAGAAGATAATAAATACAACAATTTAGGATTAATAACTGAATAATAAACCTATATTTCATACTTTCAACTTTCTTTCTCATTAAGCAGATCCAAAGTAGATTGACGGTGTGGCAGTTTCTGTCTTTGATCTACGTTAATGTCTATTAGTGTATGCAGAGCTTTGAACCCCCACACTGGTGCTATAAGCGGTGTTTAAACGTCTGAAGTGGTTACATGTGGTTGACAGTGTTTTGATGCTGCACTTGGTGTCATAGCAAGTAATCTGGTGTCGACCCAGCCCTTGCAGTTATCAACTAATGCACTGTCTCTCATGGTTGTGCGTCTGTTTTTTTTTTTTGGGGTTTTTTCTTCTCCAGGAGGACGCTCAGGAGGAGTTTGGCTGGAAGTTGGTTCATGGCGACGTTTTCCGGCCGCCTCGGAAAGGCATGCTGCTGTCTGTGTTCCTCGGCTCGGGCACTCAGATTTTCATCATGACCTTCGTCACCCTCTGTGAGTTTTTAACTCCACACGTGGTGAAGAGGGATACATACATATACAAAGATATAAGATGTGAAGTAATAATCAACCACAGATCAATACGTAATGGTTATTGATGCATTTTTACACACTAGATGAGCAGTTGTGCTGAATGAGGTTTTTGCAGGAGGAAAGAAAAAGGCAATAATACTAATGATTAGGGGAAAATTACGATACACTTGAGTATTGCAGTATTGTTTGTTATACTGTCATGATTTTCAGAAACACAGCTTAAATATATTTTTTTATTAGTAGTTTAATGTAAGGATTGGTGGTTCAGTGGCTCCTTTAGTATTGTGTTTAAATCCTGCTAGATAGCAGTTTTGTAATCTGTCAGACTCTTTCAGTTCAGTGTAAACAAGTAGCTTTCTGCTAATATTAGCGTTATCATATTATGACATTTAAAAAAAATTTGTTGCAATCGCAGTATAACACTTTGCTTATACTGCGGTACTCTGGTATCGCTCTGTATGGCAGTGTATTGAAATGTAACACCTGTATCATGTTACATATTGTGTAACCCTACAAATATGTAATCCTGTGACTCTTCAGGACTAGTAGTGGGAAGTGCCATACATAAATAAGCTGTCATAAATAATGTATGTAAATGGTTTGAAGAAGTTTGTTAATAATGGCTGTTACTTGGAGTCACATGACCTGCATATGTAGGTTAATATTCAAAAGACTGTGTTTGTTAAACAATAGCTGTTACTTGGATTCACATAATCTGTATATGGAGGTTAATAGTTGCCAGTGTTGTAATCCATTTTCAGCTCCACTCCAACATTAACAAGCAGCACAAGGGTGCAGTGCTATTGTAAGGGCTGGCAAACTTATTCATACAGTGGTGTGTTTTAGTAGTAAGATTTGAAAAGTCACAGTATATCACTTTGTTTGCAGTATCGCAGTATATCGCGATATATTGAATCGTGACCGCTGTATCACAATACGTATTGTATCGCCAGGTTCTTGCCAATACACAACCCTAGTTAATAATAGCTGTTACTTGGAGTCACATGACCTGTATATGTAGGTTAATATTTGAATGACTGTGTTTACACTCAGCCATAAAAAACTTTAGCAGTAGACTTGAAGCATATACACAAGATAATTCTCTCTCTCTCTCTCTCTTTCTCTCTTTCTCTCTTTCTCTCTCTCTTTCTCTCTTTCTCTCTCTCTCTCTCTCTCTCTCTTTCTCTCTTTCTCTCTCTCTTTCTCTCTTTCTCTCTCTCTGTTTCTAGTTTTTGCATGTCTCGGTTTTCTCTCTCCGGCGAATCGTGGCGCTCTGATGACGTGTGCTGTGGTGTTGTGGGTGCTGCTTGGAACTCCAGCTGGTTACGTTGCTGCCCGTTTCTACAAGTGTGAGTAGACCGCTGGGGCCTGTGATCTCTAACCTTTGACCCTCCCTCCACCCATCCACTTCAGTTAGGGCTGTCTGCATCTCATTAAGCATAATCAGCATCAGAGGAGGCCCCTGTCACAATGCACTCCACCGCTCTCTGTGTGAATCCCCCCCTGCACATACATACCTGACCTTTAAGCCTCTTCAAATGTTGGTTTTAATTTAGTTCTGAATATTAAGAGTTAATATTCAGCAGGTTTAATTAATTACTCATTATCTACTGGGAATTATCCAGTGACTACTTTGCATTATTCAGTATCTAGAATTTTTCAGTATGTATTAGGAGTTATTTACTGCTACATATTATTCAATAACAACTACATATTATTTAGGAATTACTTATTTATTTAATTTCACGGGTGTAAGAAAATATTCAAATATTGCATATCGGGATATTATGTTTCATGATACTGTATCGGTTCTCAAAAATATAGATAAAAAAACAAGTATCGATACTCAGATTTCTGGCAGACAGTGAATCATTGTGTGTTGTGTTTAACCTCTGACCACTAGATGGCAGTGTTGTAATCCATTTTCAGCTCCACTCCAACATTAACAAGCAGCACAAGGGTGCAGTGCTATTGTAAGCATTGATAAAGCTGTTCATATAGTGGTGTGTTTTAATAGTAGTATTTAAAAAAATCACAATATATCACTTTGCTTGCAATATCGTGATATATTGAATCGTGACCACTGTATCACGATAAGTATTGTATCGCCAGGTTCTTGCCAATACATAGCCCTTTATTTACTACTTTGAATTATTCAGAAACTGCTATTCAGCTATTATGCAGGTTATGTTGTTAATTATTTACTCTCATAACATGTTGTCCACATACAAGCCCTGATATCTAATTTTGTTTCTGAACATATCCCTGCTCTAACTCTGCTGCAGCCTGTTTATGCCAATATTGTCGGTCTGCAGCCGGGGGCGTTCCTGATTTTAGGGCGTTACTGTTTTCAGGCTCGTTTTCATTGGCTAAAACAAGAATATCTTCGTCTTTTCATTCGCTTCAACACAGAACCGCTCCTCTTCCTCATTGGCTGCAACATGATCTGTTCCTTGTTTTCACTGGTTCTGTTTTCCTGTGGTTTCTTACTTTTCTGTTCGAACATAAGTTTGCCCTGCCCAGTTGAGTTTGCAAATATTTAAACAATAAAGTACTAAAGACTTTATCACTAAGCTGTATTTATTCATTTAGCTGTATTTCAACGTCTCCTATCTGTCTGGACACCGTCAGTGCATTCAGTCACTTTCAGCCGTTCGACAAATCATCACTCCTTCATCGTTTACAAAAACAAACTGTAGTAGATTTATATTTTAGTTACCTTTTATTTCCAAAGTTAATCATAAGCAGCATGACTGACACTTTCCAGTCCTTCCAGAGTAGGTTAATATTTTTTTTATTGATTTTACATTATAATTGTATAATTGTTGAATTCTAAAACAAAAGTAACTGTGACGTATGTGTTATATAGCTCCTGGAACAGTAGGTGGCACTAGTGCTCACAAGCGCTCAACACACCCACATTTAATCTACAGTGAAGCAGCTAGTAAAGAGACTTGTGTCCATTGCTGTGGCTAAATATTGTTTTAACACATGTGACTGTGAAACACTCATCTAATCTGAAATACATCTTTCTCTGTTAAACCCTCCTAACATTTTCTCTCACATCACTACTAAACACACCTGTTGTTGATACTGGCCTGTTTGGAGCGGTTCTGTTCAAGCCGTATTGGTTTGGTGGGCCGTTTCTGCTTGTACAGGAATGCCCCAACCAGGTACACCCCTGGCTGCAGCTCGACTCTGTTTATGAGGTGCCTTTGTGTTTAAGAGCTGTGCTGAATCTATTTACTATATTCGTTTGAACCAGTGTTAACAAGAGGAAGGGCAGATCCCACCACAGTGGCTATATGAATGTAGATGATTTTGCATATCTTAAAATAGTCCTAGTAACTACACGATGAGCTGTATCAGATGTTTTGAGCAAGCAGATCACCACAGCCGTTAAACATGCACTGATAGCTGTGAGCCAGTGTTTGATGCATGCGTTCTCTCTGTGCAGCGTTCGGAGGGGAGAAGTGGAAGACCAACGTGCTGCTGACTGCATTCCTGTGCCCCGGGTGAGTGGAGTCCGTGTTAGCTGTTTGCTTCATGCGTTGCCGGAGAAAGCAGAAACTGAAATTCTTGCTGTATTTGGTTGTTTATGCAGACAGTAGTGCACGGGTCGCTCCGGGTTTGGTTTTGTTTATATCATATACCTTTTAGTAAAAAGATATTCTACATTTTAAGCTGTGCATGCTTTCCTCAGGGTCGTCTTCGCTGACTTCTTCCTGATGAATCTCATCCTGTGGGGCGAGGGCTCCTCGGCTGCCATGCCCTTCGGCACACTGGTGGCCATCCTGGCTCTCTGGTTCTGCATCTCAGTTCCACTCACCTTCATCGGAGCCTACTTTGGCTTTAAGAAGGCTGTGAGTACACATTTGTGCTTGTACACATATGTATGGATGAGTGGTTTCTTTAATAGTTCAGTACCAATATACCAAAAATATACCTATACCGAAAAACTGGTATATTTAAATACCTACCCCCTAACTTCATATATTCATTTACGAGCAGTAAATCATACATGATTAATTGTGCTTCATGGAATCAAGGCCATGAAGATCATTTCTACTAATCAACTAATTCAGTAAACCTGAATAAATGTAGATAAACCTGATTCTAGACCTAAACATGACACTTTGTTCTTTGTGACTATAACTTAATCCGTTCACCAATCAATAGTCGCTCCAGTGATCCAGAGGATTTTGGAATGTTAGCAGTGGTTATAAATGATTATAATGTATATAAAAACAGTAGTTTTGGTTGAAATAACATTTTGAAAAGGTCCTCTAGTCACATTTGTTAGTCATGCATTTTTAATTATTCTGAATTGTGGTTAAATCTGAAATCTGATTATTTATTAATTGATCCCATATGAACTGTTTAGATTCAGCTCACAGTCTGATATGAGTTTTGTTATCATAACATCCATCATTTCTGTGTTGTCCAGGGCATCGAACACCCAGTTCGCACCAATCAGATTCCTCGACAGATCCCTGAACAGTCCTTCTACACTAAACCCCTTCCCGGCATCGTGATGGGTGGGATCCTTCCATTCGGATGCATCTTCATCCAGCTCTTCTTCATCCTCAACAGCATCTGGTGAGCCTCACTGTTACTATGAAAGCTTAGTTATTCATATTCTTGGAGTTCATAATAATGATACTACATTTTATTTCATAGGTGCCTTTTGGTCACTCAAGGACACCTTACAAAAGAATATAATGTAGACAAAGCAAACAATAATTAGATAATTAAAAAAAACCAAAAGAATAAACAACATTAACTGGTGTTTCTGAAGTCTGAAAAGACTCAGATATGATGTAAATGTATATGTTAAATGTTAAATGTGATGTATAGTCGAGTGTGGACAGTTTGATGGCTGCTGTTGTCTTACTGTGTGTCTGTCTGTGTGGGCGTGCTCACACTTGTTTGGCTGCAGGTCGCATCAGATGTATTACATGTTTGGGTTCCTCTTCCTCGTCTTCATCATCCTGGTTATCACCTGCTCCGAAGCCACCATCCTGCTGTGCTACTTCCACCTGTGTGCCGAGGTTAGTGATACGCACTAAAACTGGGTCCCTATATATATATATATATATATATATATATATATATATATATATATATATATATATATATATATATATATTCTGATATACTATTTTTTCTAAAATTGCTCACCCCAGTGTCACATTGAATCTTAAAGATATGTTAATGTTTAATAAGTATAAAACTTAGACTGTATGTGTGTGTTGTTGTTGTTGTACGGTTAAAGAATATTATAGTATGTGTATTTTATTTATTTATATATATATATATATATATATATATATATATATTGTATATAGTATTATCTATCCCTTGTAGAGGTCTTTAATCAAAATGTTTAGTCGCCAAATACCTGATATGCAAGGAATTTCTGTTCTTGCTGCAGGTGTCAACACAATAAAATCCAATAAAATAAATGTAGATAAAAATACTAAATATAAATAATAAAATGAGCAGCACAAAAAGAAATAGTATTTAAAAACATTTAATTTAATTTCTGAAAATGTGCAGCTGCTTGTTTTTTGTTTCTTTGTTTGTTAGAGGAATGAAAGCCGTTGGTTGGACACATATGTTTTCAATCTTCTTACTAAATTTAATAGAAAGCTGACATCAACAAAAAAGGTTCTAACAGGTCCTGTTCTTGCTCTTTGTTCTCTGTTGCTGTGCAGCTGTACCACTGCTGAAGTTTTGTTGTTCTGTGTTTAACAGGATTATCACTGGCAGTGGCGCTCGTTTCTCACCAGCGGCTTCACAGCAGCTTATTTCTTAGTGTACGCTGTGCACTACTTCTTCTCCAAACTACAGATTACTGGACTGGCCAGCACCATCCTTTACTTTGGCTACACCATGATCATGGCCCTCATCTTCTTCCTCTTCACAGGTGTGTATGCACAGATGCTGACTAGTGCTATACCTGTATTACCCAAGACTGATATTTACTTTCAGCTAAAATGGTCAGCGGAAAACTTACCTGGTTCTCAAATCGCTCTCTGCAACATATACAGTCTTTAAACTGTATGATTTCTTGTGAGGCGTGTAGGTTATGTGTCATTGGTGTCTCTAAAAGTCGAGTCAGAGTGTAGACTTTTAGTCTTTAACTTTTTATAGATCACATGTTATTTAAAAAAAAACATAAAAATATGTTTTTGTTGGCTTTTTGTGCGTTGTGTGTGTCTATATATGTGTATATATATATATATATTAGAGATGGAATGATCGATCGGCTATGTATCGGTATCCGCCGATTTTTAATCAAAATATGCAATCAGTGATTAGCCGATTTAGCCGATCCTAAAAGCAGATCGATGGAGTTTAACAAATGAGCCTAATTTCTGTATTTCCAGCTAGCATATAATTAAAACCCCCTCTGGCCATTTCCTTGCAATTCCTATTTGAACCACTAGGTGAAAACACATACCCTTTCATTTTCCACAGACTGACTAAAGCAGCACGCCTCATGAGAACAGTTTTCCGTTCACGGCATGTGCTGTCCGTCTGGCAATATTTACCGTATGTGACACAGACTCAATCAGGACGTTTTTAAATTAGTAAAATCTGTGTGTCTCGTTGGGGAACCAAGACAACGACATTTAACTCTATTAATCTGATACGACACTGCACGCAGCTGAATACAGTGAGTATCAGCAAACAGCAGAGCTAACAGTGCAGACCAGATCTGACCGGTACAAACAGAACAGCAGCAACAATTCAAGATCTACATTTAATGATTACAGATTGTCGTTTAAAATAACCAGAGTCTGTGTTTAATGACTGCAGTTTTACTGTATTTATTTAATGAGCTTTTTTAGTTTTAAATTAAGGGTCTAAATGTAATGATTGCAGTTTTGGGGATTTGTTTGGTTTACTTTGTTTATTTACTGATAATTTTGTTAAAAATATTATGCTGTTTCATATGAGCTCGTTAAAAATGGTAATAAACCATCTTTGAGTATCATAATATTTTTCCACATAACTTTGTTTAACCCTGAATTGTTGAACTGAATTCATGAACCTGATTTTTCTATTCAGTTCCGCTTTGATGTGAAAAACAAACCTGGTGTAACTGTTCAGTCTGTCGAGCTTAAACTGACTAGCTGTAATTTTTCCTCCTCACAGGGACGATCGGATTCTTTGCCTGTTTCTGGTTCGTCACAAAAATCTACAGCGTGGTGAAGGTGGACTAACAAATCTCAGCCTGTCACAGCCAAGACTGTACTCTCCCCCTTCCCAACGGGGGGTGCCCCCAAGTGAGCGGCCAGAGCGCTGTTGAAAAATACGTCCCTTTGCCCCAGCTACTTAACAGCTCCAGACTAGGTTTTACAAATCTTCAGCTTCCTTCAGAGTGCGCGCGTGTATAAAACAAAAAAAAATTATTTCATGTTTCCATTTGTATGCTTTAAAAAAAAAAAAAGAACCTGCACTCACAGACCAGCCACACGTTCACAGAGAGAGCACACACTCACTCACTCACACGCAGCCTGTATTTACATGTTCCTCAACCATTCGCAAGAATTAAATTTCAAATTGAAATTTGTAAATATGATTTTTTTTTTGCTAAGCACATCGACTACAGATGTAGGTAGCTGACGTATATTGTTGAACTGTTGCGGTGTTAGAAGTATGATTTTGTAAATATCTTTTTTTTTTCTTATATGCTGAAAAATGTCCAAAAAAAGCAGCATAGAAAAAAAAAAAACACCAGGTTGAGTTTTTCAGGAGGGGGGGTTGTTTTGTTTTCTCTTCACAATATTGGTAATATTTCAGTAATGCTCATGTTATTAACCAGTAAGGTTCCTTTTCTTTTATTTAACACCTACTACATCGTTTTAATTTTAGTTTGTACTGTCTCGCTATTCATGTACGCCTCTACGTTCTGTTTGTGCCTCGTCATCATATCGTGGAGGGTTCAAGGAGTACGTTCACCGTGCGGCTAAGAGTGAATCAACCTAAAGGAGGTCCAGGCTTGTGCTAACTAGACTCTATGACCTTTAACTGATTGTTAGCAGAGCGTTTATTGGTTAGGTGTTTATGAGATCTGGGTGCATGTGTATGAGAAACCTGACCTGTGATCAGTTTTGCCTTCCATATCTATCTGAAAACAGTTGGACGCTATGGAGCTGATCCTAGATTCTTTATACATGTGAAGCAAGCGATTGCTTATTTTCCCCCTTCATCTTACCTGTTACACGTTAGACTAGAGGGGGTAAACGAGGAATCCATCCATATGTGGAGGTACTTGGGTTGATCTTTTCGTTTTTGGGCCATGTACATAAGCACACTATGTAAGCATATATGAGTATAAGTTATAATGGTTTGATTTACAGTGAGCTGATTTTCTTTTCTTTGCTGATTTGAGATAATGAGATTGCAAGGGGGGAAAAGATGAATGTTAGAAATAAAAGTATTTCCCTGTCCCAAATAAAATTTGACTTTTTAATTTTTTTTTCTCCTGCTCATTCATTAACTGATGATTAGAGACTCAGGAACAGAAGCAGTACGGCAGGAGTTAGTAGGAAGATTCTCGTATGGGGGTCCTTGTGTGGTCACCAAATTCAAATTCTATCCAAAACTGCTTACGCTTGTACAGTTACGTAGTTTGAAGGAGGTAGAACATGTTAGAGCAGGTTAATATTAATTTAGTTTTCAGTCAA
Source organism: Megaleporinus macrocephalus (assembly GCA_021613375.1). Classification (NCBI taxonomy): domain Eukaryota; kingdom Metazoa; phylum Chordata; class Actinopteri; order Characiformes; family Anostomidae; genus Megaleporinus; species Megaleporinus macrocephalus. The sequence continues at coordinate 27,346,021 of CM038722.1, forward strand.
AACAGCCACAGATATTTACTTTTTAACATCAAAAAGCAGAAAACACAAAAGATCCTTTTTTCAACAGCTTCCTTGAAGGTTTGGAGAAATTTACAGGAATGATAGATACTTTATTGATCGCAGAGGGAAATTCAAGGCATCCAGTAGCTATTCCACAAGGAAAGGACCGTAGAATAGAATATAAAATAAATAAATATGCCATATACAAAATAGACGTATGAGTGATGACAGCAGTGCAGTTAGCCAGTGTAAACAGTGTAGACCACTGATGCAAATATGCAGTTATGCTGGTGGACATGTAAAGACAGTATACATGATGTATAATATAATAGTGTGCTAGTAACAGTATATTCATTATATATAGTTCACAGTATAGTGTGTGTGTATATATGTGTATATATATATATATATATATATATATATATATATATATATATATATATATATATATATATATATATACAGAAAAATCTAAAATAAATATATAATATAATATAGACCATATATACCAGAGTCTGATACAGAGGTCCGGAGTATAACAGTGTCTGATAACTGATACAGAGGTCCGGAGTATAACAGTGTCTGATAACTGATACAGAGGTCCGGAGTATAACAGTGCCTGATATCTGATATAGAGGTCCGGAGTATAACAGTGTCTGATAACTGATATAGGGGTCCAGAGTATAATAGTATCTGATGACTGATACAGAGGTCCAGAGTATAACAGTGTCTGATGACTGATATAGAGGTCCAGAGTATAACAGTATCTGATGACTGATACAGAGGTCCAGAGTATAACAGTATCTGATGACTGATATAGGGGTCCAGAGTATAACAGTATCTGATGACTGATACAGAGGTCCAGAGTATAACAGTATCTGATGACTGATATAGGGGTCCAGAGTATAACAGTATCTGATGACTGATATAGGGGTCTGGAGTATAACAGTATCTGATGACTGATATAGAGGTCCAGAGTATAACAGTATCTGATGACTGATATAGGGGTCCGGAGTATAACAGTATCTGATGACTGATATAGAGGTCCAGAGTATAACAGTATCTGATGACTGATACAGGGGGCCGAAGTATAACAGTGTCTGAGCAGGACTGGGACAGCAGTCGCTGATAAAGTGTGACCAAAGGTGTCAAAAGTACTCAGGTAGAAGTATAGATAGAATAGTACTGCTTTCAAAACTACTTAAAGTATAACAGTAAAAGTATTCTAATGGAATAAAATGCCATTAAGCACTGAAGCTTAGTCTGCACCACAGGGGTCTATAGTGCACTAGCCCACCAAAAAAGAATTCTTCTAAAAGCCATAATGACTATAATATTATATTAAAATGTTAATGTAGAAAAATCTAGGATGTGCTAGGCTTCCTGTTTCAGCCGCATATATATACAGGGGTTGGACAATGAAACTAAAACACCTGTCATTTTAGTGTGGGAGGTTTCAGGGCTAAACTGGACCAGTCTGGTGGCCAATCTTCATTAATTGCTCATTGCACCAGTAAGAGCAGAGTGTGAAGTTCAGTTAGCAATTTTCTCAAAATACTGCAGTAACACAACATTATGGGACGTACCAGAGTTCAAAAGAGGACAAACTGTTGGTGCACATCTTGCTGGCACATCTGTGACCAAGACAGCAAGTCTTTGTGATGTATCAAGAGCCACGGTATCCAGAGTAATGTCAGCAGACCACCAAGAAGGACCAACCACATCCAACAGGATTAACTGTGGACGCAAGAGGAAGCTGTCTGAAAGGGACCCGGATTGTATCAAAAAACATAAAACCACGGCTGCCCAAATCATGGCAGAGTTAAATGTGCAGCTCAGCTTCTCCTGTTTCCACCAGAACTGTCCGTCAGGAGCTCCACAGGGTCAGTATACACGGCCGGGCTGCTATAGCCAAACCTTTGGTCACTCGTGCCAAACATCGGTTTCAATGGTGCAAGGAGCGCAAATCTTGGGCTGTGGACAATAAAACATGTATTGTTCTCTGATGAGTCCACCTTTACTGTTTACCCCACATCCGGGGGAGTTACGGTGTGGAGAAGCCCCAAAGAAGCGTACCACCCAGACTGTTGCATTCCCAGAGTGAAGCATGGGGGTGGATCAGTGATGGTTTTGGCTGCCATATCATGACATTCTCTTGGCCCAATACTTGTGCTAGATGGGCGCGTCACTGCCAAGGACTACCGAACCATTCTGGAGGACCATGTGCATCCAATGGTTCAAACCTTGTATCCTGAAGGCGGTGCCGTGTATCAGGATGACGATGCACCAATACACACAGCAAGACTGGAGAAAGAGGGGTTTGATGAACATGAAAGTGAAGTTGAACATCTCCCATGACCTGCACAGTCACCAGATCTAAATATCATTGAGGCACTTTGGGGTGTTTTGGAGGAGCGAGTCAGGAAACGTTTTCCTCCACCAGCATCACGTAGTGACCTGGACACTATCCTGCAAGAAGAATAGCTTAAAATCCCCTGACCACTGTGCAGGACTTGTATATGTCATTCCCAAGACCAACTGACGCTGTACTGGCCGCAAAAGGAGGCCCTACACCATATTAATAAATTATTGTGGTCTAAAACCAGGTGTTTCAGTTTCATTGTCCAACCCCTGTACATATATATATATATATATATATATATATATATATATATATATATATATATATATATATATATATATATATATATGAAAAATAATTACTCCAGTAAAGTATAAATAACCAACATTTCTACTTTAGTAAGGTAACAAAGTATTTGTACTTCATTACTTGACACCTCTGAGTGTGACTGTGTTACTACGCACCTGTAAAGAGGGTCAGGGAGTCGCATCCTATTGGTTGACATTTCTCAGGTGGACTCCTACAGAGTATAGTGATGTGCTGTGACTGATGGAGACTACAGTTGTTTATATTCTGTTTTTTATCAGATGCATCTCTTAAGTAAGTCATACTAAGAATATATTCTATATAGACTTGAGCAGAGAAGCTGGATAGAAAGAAAAGCCCTGATGTCTTCTGAAGGAACACACACAGCTCTGGTCCTGCTGTGCGGGTGTGTGTGTGTGTGTGGGTGTGTGTTGCGTGCAGGCTCTCTGTGCTGGAGGGACGAAGAACAGCGGGATGTTTCACAGAAATGGGTCATCCGACCGGGTGTCAACACACACAGTCATAAACAGGTTCCTCTGTGTACGCGGGCTGCTGTAGAGCTTGTAAAGCTGCAGGTCTGTGTAAAGCATGCTTTATGGTTTGTTAGTAAGTTTTAGGAAATGTTTAGTCACTTTAGGCCACGTATACATACGACTGGATCTTATAGCTGATCCCTTTATTTTCCTTTTATGCTTCAATCCACATATAGAGCTCATACTAGATCAGGACTGAGACACATATGAAGCCAAAAAATAAATAAATAAATAAAATAATAATAATAATAATAATAATAATAATAATAATAATAATAATAATAATAACTAAATAATAATAAAAATAAATAAAGGTAATCATCATTCACATTTTGTAACACACTATTTTTATAATATTTTTAAGAAGATCTCTCATGTTGCCAGTAGGTGGCGCCACTTTCACTTCTGGTTGGTTTTCTGATACAGTCTTGCTCAGGTTGTTGATGCTTTGGAGTAGATCTTAGACTTTTTAATAGTCTAACTACGTTGTTATGCTACTTTTGTGCAGGAGTGATATTTATTTAGCCTTTCTTATTATTATCATTATCATTATTATTATTATTGTTATTATTATTATGACGTGAAATACATACTACTAAATTATAGAGTAAAATAAATTATAGAGTAAAAATACACTTTTGTGTTGCACATAGGAACACAAATCATATTACACAATTATAATTCACACAATGACCCAGATTTTATTTGTACACCTGAGCCTGATGATCTGGTCGTGCTTCTATGAGAACTAATCTTTAAGCAGTCTTTAGGGTGACTTTTACAAACTGTATTTATTTATTTATTTATTTATTTTAAATAATTGAAATACTTACAAATATTAAAAACTCTGTACAGGGTTGACTAAGCTGAATTAAATGTTTTATTTAATTAATACAGTTATATTAAAGAGCTCAGCCCTGAATTTTCTAAAGACAAATCTGGCTGCATCCTCCAAGTTTGTAATGACTTGTATAGTATATATATGCAACATAGTACATGTAGTGTATAGTACATATATAGTGTATATATGTAAATATATGTACTAAATATGTAATAGCAATATGTTTTTAATGATAGTAGTGTAGATACACATTTAAGAGCTGACTAAGAGAAAGAAGTACATTCTTCCATTAGCTTCCATCTACCATCACCTCCAGAACCACTGGTACCCCTCAAATGCATGAGCAGAAAGATTCCAGTGATTCCATTTTTTCCACAAACGTTTAGAAATTGCTAACTATTCATTCATTATCTCAACATTGCTCCTGCAAACGTGTTGTTGAGCCTTTGAAATAGTTCAATCTATCAAAAGCTTATGTAGAGAAAATGACTGGCAGCCTTGAAGAATATTAATAAATCGAACCACAGGAATGTGTGACGTTCAGGAAAAGTGTTTTTTGAGATTGCTTTTAGTTGCTGGGGACTTCTGCGTCCATCTGTGAGCATTTCTTGTTTCAATATGAGGTAACACACAGGCAACATTCCTTTCTTCTCAATCAACATGGGTAAAACCCAAAAGCTCTCAGGTCAGATGAGAGAAAGGCTGCCTAGACTCGAGAATGGCTAAAAAAATAGATGAGCATTTGAAATGACCAGTAAGCTCAGTCAGTTAAAGAAGTTTCAAAAGCATGAAACAGATGCTAGGAAGGTACAGCTGCATGGCTGTGTATGTACAGAGCATGAACAGAGTGGAGGCTGCCGAGGAAGACCAAGAGAAGATCACAGTTTTACAAATGGAAGGTTCACGTGCATTTTCGAGGTCTACCATTTCAAAATCAGCAGTGAGACAGCAGTGACCAGGAGCTTTCTGGATGAGTTCCATGAAAGAAGCCCTTCCTGAGACTGAACTTTGCCAAGCAACACTGCAATTATCACAAAAATTGTGTGTTGTGGTCAAATGAAACCAAAATGAGAGCTGGTCATGTACACAACCATCATATTAGGTGAAAAAAGGTGGACAAAGTATGGCACCTGATACCCATCGTGAAACATGGTGGTGTTTTTTATAATTTTTTTTATTACTTAAATATTTATTGAAAAGGACAATTGCTTGTTTGCATTACAAAACCTTGAGGTGGTGGTTTTATTAAGCTTCAGAGCTGTTATGATCTTGTTGAGGTCAGTGGTCATAATGCATTCCATTCAATACCAGAACGTTAGAGCTGAAAATCAGGTTGATTTCTGCCAGAAGACTGACACTGGGCCGTGTTTGGCTCTTCTTACACAACAATGAGCCCAATCACATCAAAAACAACGACGTGTAGCAGGTCCAGGTTTTGCAGTGGCCCTCTTGAGACAATTGAAAATCTGTGGCCTCAGCTGAAGGAGTTGAAGATGTTCTGATGGAGGAGGTGGTCCAGGATCCCTCCACAAGTGTTCTCCAACCTTGTTAAACTCTACAGAAAGAGGCTGAGTGCTGTCATTCTTCCCAGAAGAGGCTTCACCAAATAATGGATTTGAGTAGCCAAAAATGACCATTTGTGTTACTGAAGGAAAGCTCTTGTTTCAGAGTTTATGTATCACTCAATGCATGTGTGGTTCTTTTCATATCTTAATTTTTTTATTAAGCTCATTTTCATGAAGAAAGCCAATTTTTCGGCAGTTGACTGCTTAAACTTACTTATATGTAATGAAAATATGATGAATATCGAACAACATCAATTTTTGTCGATTTTGAGTTTTCTACATCTTTTCTACATTTGCCAATGGTTGTTTACACTGTGTGACAAGTTCATGATGAATGGACCAACAGAAGTGCTCCAAAAATAGCTTGGAAAAAAATCTGGTTCCATTGACTTACATTAAAAGTAAAGTATGTTTTTGGTCTGTACTGTAAAGTAGCAATTTTGGAGATACATGATTTTCATTGGCCAGCGACGATACACACCCATGTACATGTAGTATTAAACGCATGGTGACTGCCCAAACATGTATCTCCATTTTTGATGATATTTATTTTTCTATCCCATGAGCACAGCAGCTGCCTTTTACATTGTCTGAACATTCCTTGATCAAAGGACCAATGAAAATGCTCCACAATGGTTCTACTAATATTTGGAAATATTTCTTCTTTGAACATGGCCAACATTTAAGCATTTGTATGTAACTATAGTATGTAAACTCTTTGAAATGACCTTGTTTTCTGCATTAGTTGGTCATAAAACGTGATCTTATCTACATCTGAGTCCCAAGTATAGACAAACTCAATGTGCTTAACTTTTTCCACCAGCACTGTGAATGTTTAATGGATGTATCCAATACAGACATGAAATATTATAATACTTTAGGTTAAGCACACTGAGTTTGTCTATACTTGGACTTTTTTTTTACCAATTAATGCAGAAAACCATGTAATTCAAAGTGTTCACATACTTATTCTTGCCACTGTATATTTTCTATATATGTAATAATATATTGCATGCAAATATAAAAGCATTTTATGATGTTAGTATTATTTTTAGTTAGTATTATTTTCTGCTCCTGTTGATTAAACTGCATTTCTTACTAATTCAGGACATGTTTGCCTTAAAAACATGTAAACACCCACACACTCTTCAGTGTGTAAAGAGCTGCTGGGATTAGAAGCTGTTCACTCTGCTAAACTCTAATGATCTCTTGTTCAGTCTCCAGCTGATCCTTCGCAGCAAAAGCCCCCCTTTCCCTTTAAAACACTGCTAGTGACTCACTGCTGTGACAGCATGTCTGAAAAGTGTGTGCGTGCCTGTGTGTGTGTGTGCGCATCCCTTGTTTGTTTATCCCTTCCAGATGGCAACTTCACTCACTCTTTTGTGTGTCTTCTCTTTCAGAAAAGAGGGGAAAAAAGAGTTTTACTACTTCCTTTAAATAGGCTTGGCCTGTATTCCACACGGTGGGAACAGTCTCTAGTCTTTGAACCTACAATGCAGGCCTGCTTCTCTTACAACATTGCAGTTTTGGAACAATATGCTGTGTTGAAATATAGGACAGATGAACAGATCACCTTAAATCAGTGCTGGAACAAATCTGAACTGTTGTTGAACATTGAACATTTGCTGTTTTTAAAGACTGTACGTATTTAAAAAGCACCTTCAGGACAATGTATTCAACGTCTAGTTTTGCTCTGGGTTTTTATTTTAGTATATCAGCCCAGCAGTTAGTTGAAACAGTAGCCAGGACTATCTATTAGAACTTGTTATAGCATATTATAGCAAGTGCCTGATTTGACATAAGGCCATATCCTCTGGTTTTAATGCTATTTATTCATTTCACATTACTCACGTTCAGCAGTTCATTTTGCTTAGTGTTATTTTGCCACTAAAGTTGCTTACTTTGTGCCAATGTGAGAAATACCCCCTGGTATTTGCGGGGGGTCCCATGTTGGCTGGCTACTCCAGTGTTGGTCGGCTGCCAACTCACTTACTATAGCGATGCTGATGCTAATGCTGATGCTGATGCATCAAAGGCAACACAATGTTTGGTTTAAAGTTCTTCTTCTGAAGAAGTTCTTTTTTAGTTTGGTAGCTCCTCCACACATGAACAGAGATCGTATATATCACTTTCATCTCCAGTTTGAGGAATGAATAATAATTCACTCTTCTCACCAGACTTACAAACAGGCTGCAGCGTCCTGTGAAGTCTTTCAGATGTATATCAGGCCCAGTTACAGTTGCTGGGCCATGAAGGACCAAGTGAATGAAAAATTTGCCACAGTGCCACCCTGAGACAGATCAATGCTGCATCTCTGAGAATGCAGAAGACAGAAGCTCATCAATTGCGGGCGAAGCAGCTAAACAAAACCGTTCTCTTGTTTAAACTGTGCATAACGTAACATGGAGTTGAAAAATGTAGGGGGTCTAATTAAGCAGTTCATTACATGGTACCCTGTATTTCACACTTTAATTTTAGCCACTAGTTTAACACTACTGTATTATGGATGTGACTACATTTCAGTGCTCCTCACTGGTATGTATGGTATGTATTCATATTTGTTTTGCATTTGACAGTTTAATGGCTCGTTTTAAAGCGGTATCCGTTTAAAAAACTGAGCAAAAGAAGAAACAAATGAGCAGTTTAGCGACGAGCAAGCGACTAAAACAAACTGCCAAAGCATGTTTAGCTAAAACATACACCAGCTTCTGGTTGGCTTTGGGCCTTTTTTCTCCTCTGATATGTATTCATGAACTGTATGCTTTCTAATTTCACTGTGTCATTGTGCTCAACCATATTCATTAGTCTAACCACTAGCAACTAGCTAAAGCGCTAATTATAGCTAAAACAACAAAACATGTTTAGCTAAAACATACACAAGCTTCTGGTTGGCTTTGGACCTTTTTTCTCCTCTGATATTTATGTATCCATGAACTGTATGCTTTCTAATTTCTGTGTTTCATTGTGCTCAACCATATTTATCAGTCTAACCACTAGCTAAAGCGCTAGTTCTTACTAAAACAACAAAACATGTTTAGCTAAAACATACACTAGCTTCTAATTGGTTTTGGGATTTTTTCTCCTCTGATGTTTATGTATTCATGATCTGTATGCTTTCTAATTTCAGTGTGTCGTTGTGCTCAACCATATTAATCAGTCTAACCACTAGCAACTAGCTAAAGCGCTAGTTCTAGCTAAAACAACAAAACATGTTTACTCTGCTATAAAAACCACCAAAACCATTACAACCAGCATATGTTGTGTTTTACATGCTGGTGTGATGGTCAGCAGTAAAGAAAGTTAATATTGTCGTTGGAATAAAACCCATTTACATGAACATACTTGGAAAGTAATTAATGTTTTTGTTCATTTTAACATTACCATTTCAGAGATATGTGGGTTTTTTCTGTGAACATTGATAATGTGCTGATTACCACCAACAAAACAGGATATGTTGTGGTTTTTTTGTGCTAGTATGCTGGCCAAGCAGCACCAGACCAGCATAAACTAGCATAGACCAGTTTAGACCAGCACTAAATACAGGCTTGTCTGTGCTGTTTTACTCTGCAGGGTGAGCCGGCTTCTTTTCTATGATGCTGTTGGTGCTTTTGGCCTGTTATATATTCTCCACCCATATTATACCTGTTCATTTTTCACCATAACCAGTTCAGGAATGAAGCAAAAGCAGAAACAAACGAGCGGTTCCGCAATGAACGAGCCCTAAGAACAAACAGCCAAGACAAGTGTAGCCTAACACATACCAGCTGTTTGGCTTTAGGCCTTAATTCTCATCTGATTCATTCAGTTTACACTTTTTAACTCAGTGTCTCACTTTGCTTAATGTTATTTTATCCATCTAACCGCTGGCAACCAGCTTAAGCCCCAGTTTAACTAGTGTAGTAGCTAAAACAACTAAGCATATATGGGCTACCATCTTCTCCATGATGCTGTTGTGTTTTTAGCCTATTAGGTGTTCTCCATCTACATCATCCTGCTACTCATTATATCTGAGTCAACTGCTTCTGGGAAATGAAGAGGGAAGCCCCTTCCAATGAATGTCTGATTTATTCTGATCTGGGACCAGCTCAAATCTTGACTCACACCATTAGGAGGCTTGAAAAAGGGACCTTAGATAAGCCCGAAAGGGTAATTTATTCCAAAGCTAACATCCGTTTGAAGAGTTTTCTCTCTTATTTCATCGACTGAGTCACTTATGTATTGTAATGTTCCCCATTAGCGCAGTGTTTGTGCCGCGCTTAGCCAGACCCTTGAATGGGGGAGAAGGCATTCAGTGGATCAAAGGAGAGAGTGATTTAGCTCCTTTATTTAGGGGCGAATGAATAGAGGAGGAGGACCTGTGAGGAAGCACTCGCAAAGGAGTGAAAAAGTGAGAAGTGAATGCATCTTAAATGCATGACTGTCGAATGTATGACTATTACGAAGGAATTGGTTCCAACGGTCAAGCAGTCTTCTTTCACTGTGCTCGCATCATTCCGCTCAACACGTTTGGTGTAAATGCAGTTGCGTTGTGATCATGAATAACATGACAGATGAACTACAGCAACTACAAATCACAGCCGAATCACAGTGAAGCTATTACACTGACGACACAATCATCCCATGTTCTACTGCTGTTCATACTGTAGTCGTCAAGCGAGGCCCACATACAGACCCATTAGTGTTTAAGTGGTTTGCAATGACATTGTTTATAGCATGCAAAACTGAAATGAACTCACTTTAAGAGAGTTTGATGGTGCATATTGTAAATACTGTGGACGACACGGTGGTGCAGTCCAAAGACATGCAGTCAGGTGAATTGGAGACACTAGGGGTGCGTCCGTAATCACCCACTACTCGGTAGGTGAAATCAGTAGGCGAGCACGGCTAGTTTGTCCGAGAACTCAGTAGGCATTGAGTAGTACGTAAACGTTACCCAGATGAGTACACTGCACTTTCCCATGTAATTCAACTGAAGACGTGGATGAATTCAAAGCAGAGGGAAAAAAGGGTAGAAAGTGAAAAAAAGTCTTTAAAAAAATCAACTGGTAAATTTAGCAAATTTTGTATCACAATGGGAAAAGATTTAGCCAAATTTTAAATTCCTAACATAAACAAAACTATTAGCGGTGTTTCTCGGTGAGGGGAAAACCGCACCTCTCACCACTAAATATGTGGCAACATGTCATCACCTGAGGAACAGTAAGTACCACCCCCCTCATCCTGACCCCCCCACTGACCCGCTACCAAACCTATACATTAAGTATACACTGTTTAATATACTTTATTTTCATAATATTATACACCGCTTATTTAGATTTATTTAGTCTAATCCTGTTTTATTGTTGTTATTGTGACTACTATGATTATTGATTATTATTCTATGTCTGTTTTTAGTTTTATAAAGTTTGTTTAGCTTGATGTTTATATGCTTTGGTATTCAACATAGTAATGCCAATAAAACTTCACTGAATTGAAGTGGTATGTCGGTTGTGTGTGTAGCTACTGCTGTTAAACTGCAGCTACAGAAGTTAGCACTACTTCTGAGGTGAATAACTATTATGTTCCTCCTGATTCATCTTCTCTGAATTACAGCTCGACACAGTCTGAGTACAGATTCAGTCAGAAACGCAGGTCAGTTTCACAAACAGTATCTAAGACGATGTCTGTGAACGGGGCTTTTAATGAGTAGTGCAACATTTACAGTGGTGGTCTGACATCTTGCGCCACAGGGCGTTGGTAAGATGGGGGTGCGTCCGAGATTGCGTGGATACTTAACACTCGCGTACTATAACTGTTTACTAGTCTATGTCCTGGTTCCATGTCTTACATTAAAAAAGGGAATGTCCTGGTTCTATTGACTTACATTAAAAAGAAAGGGAATGTCAGGTTCCGTTGACTTACATTAAAAGTAAAGGGAATGTCCTGGTTCCAATGACTTACATTAAAAGTAAAAGGAATGTCCTGGTTCAGTTGACTTACATTAAAAGTAAAGGGAATGTCCTGGTTCCATTGACTTACATTAAAAGTAAAGGGAATGTCCTGGTTCTATTGACTTACATTAAAAGTAAAGGGAATGTCCTGGTTCCGTTGACTTACATTAAAAGTAAAGAGAATGTCCTGGTTCTATTGACTTTCATTAAAAAGAAAGGGAATGTCCTGGTTCCATTGACTTACATTAAAAGTAAAGGGAATGTCCTGGTTCTATTGACTTACATTAAAAAGAAAGGGAATGTCCGGGTTCCATTGACTTACATTAAAAGTAAAGGGAATGTCCTGGTTCTATTGACTTACATTAAAAAGAAATGGAATGTCCTGGTTCCATTGACTTACATTAAAAGTAAAGGGAATGTCCTGGTTCCATTGACTTACATTAAAAGTAAAGGGAATGTCCTGGTTCCATTGACTTACATTAAAAGTATGTTTGCTTTACTTAGGAAAGATGACTGACTGAACCGTAGTGAACCGTGGTGAAGATGTAGAAGTGGTGGACAGCTTTTGGTACTTGAGTCAGATTTTAGGCCTAATAACAAAAGACCGAACAGACAAAAGATATGACACGGGTCGACATTCAATTGATCAGGAATAAAGGAAAAGAACTTCTAATGTGCCTCTACAAACAAAGACCTGGCTTTGGTGTTTGGTGCGTTGGTGTTCTCTGTGGTTCTTTATGGATGTGAAAGCTGGACAATGAAAAAGAGAGGTAGAAATAAAAATACTTTGACGTTGGCAAAGACTTATGAGAGCTGCTTGGATGGCAGTGAAAACAAACAAATGAACCGTTGACCAAATCAAGTGTCTTTTCTTTCTTTTCTCTCTCAAAGTTTAATTAACCAAACTGAGGAGCTTCTGTTTTGGATGCTTCACGAGAACAACCGGGTTAATTGGAAAAGAGAATTATGACTAGAGCAGATGAAGACCAGCAACAGGATGAACGAGGATCATGAAGAGTTTTGTTAATAAGCCTGAAGACCCAACCAGAAGACCTGAAGCTCTGGAGAAACACTATCCACACGGTCACCAGGAGTCTGAACTATCCTGAAGTGGAGCTCAGAGAAACAGAAAATATAAGGAGAACCTCAGCTCGTCTCCTTAACCGACCCAGATTCATGCACTAGGGAGGCATTTTAGAGAACACACGAACACGTACGCTGTAGAAGCTCCTGACCACACTGTGGTGGGCCTGTAGGACGAGCTCGAATGAAGAAAAGAGATTATTTCATCTTTAATCCCGTTAATGTGATAACGAGTGATCTCGAACGTGCTGCTATTTCCAGGATGTGTAGTGAATGGGAGGTGAAGGATTACTGCTGGTTGTGATTGAAGAATCTGCCAGAACTCAGTAGTTGGTGATGTACATGTGGAGAAAATCACTAGGAGGGAGGAATAAGATCAGCCCCGCAATGATCTTCACTTTTTCAGTGCTCTCTCTCTCTCTCTCTCTCTCTCCCTCTCTCTCTCTCTCTCTCTCCCTCTCTAGCTCTCTCTCTCTCTCTCTCTCTCCCTCCCTCCCTCTCTCTCTCTCTCCCTCTCTCTCTCTCTCTCCCTTTCTAGCTCTCTCTCTCTCTCTCTCTCTGTCTCTCTCTCTCTCTCTCTCTCTCTCTGGCTCTCTCTCTCTCTCTCTCTCTCTCTCTCTCTCTCTCTCTCTCTCTCTCTCTCTCTCTCTCTCTCTCTCTGTGTCTCGCTCTGTCTCCCTCTCTTTTCACTCATCCTTTTCCCCTTTTCTGTCTTTCTTTTACTTTACTTTATATATCACCACTGACTCTATCTCTCTCTCCCTCTCCTGCTCGCTCTCTCTCTCTCTCTCTCTCTCCCTCTCACTCACTTTCTTTTACTTTATTTTACATCACTTTATATATCTCCACTGACTCTCTCTATCTCTCCCTCTCTTTCTCTCTCTCTCCCTCCCTCTCTCTCTCTGTCTCCCTCCCTTCTTCTCTCTCTCTCTCTCCTATCTTTTCTCTTGATCTCACCAGTTTCTTTCTCACTTTCTTTCTTAATTCTCTCTTTCTTTCTCTCTCTGTTTTTCCCCACTGTATCTTTCTTGAGTCTCTTTTTTACTTTTTCTTTTACTTTATCGTGTATCTCTCTCACTCATTATATCTCTAGTCCCTTTCTCCCCCTAGTCTCTCTCTCTCTGTGTTCCTCTTTTCCTTCTGCTCTTTTTTATTTTATTCTTTCTTTCTTTTCTCTTTGCCCTATCTCTATTTTTCTCACTGCCTCATTGTCTCGCTCTCCTTTTCTTTTCCCCTCCTTTCCCTCTTTTCTTTACTTGTCCTTTCTTTTATTTACTTTATCTTTAATTTTTTTTCTCTCTCTGCCTTTTCTCTTTTTATTTCCTACTCTCCTTTTCTTTATTTCTTTTTTCATCTCTCTTTCTCTCTCCCCCTCTTTCTCTCTCTGTGTGCCAGGTGTTTCTGTCCCATGCAGTTTGTTTCACTTCTACTTACTCCCCCTCACACAGCCCCCACAAACTTAATCAATTACTCCACTCAACCGTGACTACTGGTAAGAAAGTGTGTGTGTGTGTGTGTGTGTGTGTGTGTGTGAGTGTGACGGCCTTTCATGACTCAGTGCCTCAGTATCTGCATCACACTGTGATACATCCTCGAGGCATGAACAAACTGGGAGAATGAACGGACCCCCAATGTGATAAATATTAGCTTAAATTTGAGCTTCACACATTCAGGCATTAAGAGGTTAATAATAGATTCTTATTTTTAGTCACAAACACCAAATAAGCCAAGACGGGTTTGGAGTCTGAAGTTTGCTTCTTCACTTTTGTTCTGGAGCTACGAGACTAACATGGTAACGAGTAGCAGAAGCTTCTGTATGCAGCGTTAGCATCATTAGCAGCCACTTCATCTCTGACACCGCATGACGTAGAGTTACCACTAAACACGCATGTACAGCAGCAGCTCTCTCCACACGGACATCCTGTAAATCTGTTTGTTCAAAACCCGTTTCTGAAATGAGTTTAGAGTCAGTGTGCAGTTCACACAGCGCTAATCAGTGGAGTATAAGCTCAGGTTACTTGTTAGCTATTTAGCTTCATGGTTCTAAAGCTAAACTAAAGAGTCAGAATTAAGACTTGAAACATGTCTGGGTGGATTAAACACATTTGCAATAATAGAAACAAAAATAAATGAGATATTTCACTGAATTGTTCCTTCCACAGTAGATTTATGCTTTTGTTTACATATTCAGGTGGCTAGGAGTAGTTTAGTGTACAGTTACTTCAGTTTTTGTACATAGAAACCTACAAATCATACACAGAAATCTTTAAATTGTACATAAAATCTTTCAATCTTACACAAAATCTTTCAATCTTACACAAAATCTTTAAATCTTACAAAAAATCTTTAACTCTTACACAAAAACCTGCAAATCATACACAGACATCTTTATATTGTACATAAAATCTTTAAATTGTACACAAAATCTTCAAATCTTACAAAAAAAAATTTAAATCGTACAGACAAATCTTTAAATCTTACACAAAAACCTGCACATCATACACAGAAATCTTCAAATTGTACATAAAATCTTTAAAGCTTACACAAAATCTTTAAATCTTGCACAAAATCTTTAAATCTTACAAACATATATTTAAATCTTTCACAAAATCTTTAAATCTTACAAACATATATTTAAATCTTTCACAAAATCTTCAATTTTACAAAAAAAATTTCCCCCAAATTTTCAAATGTGTTATCCAGAAGTCTTACATAAAAATCTTACCTAAAATGTTAAAACCATACCAGAAAGTTAGAACACAAAATGCACAAAAATGTTTAAATGTTACCCAAGAATCTTAAAAAATACACAAAAATATTCAAATTTGACCCAAATTCCTCCCCAAAAATAGTACACAAACAGCTTACAGGAATCTTTCCCTTTTACTTTAATTGAAATATTATTAGTACCAGGATCTGTTTGTGGACAGGGCAGCCCGTGTGGAAGGTTTGAGTTGCTCGTTAGAAAGCTGTCTGAAGCTCAACTCCCGACTCAAACAGAAACTTTACACTACAGTTAACTCACTCACTTCTTACTCATCAGTACTTCACTAACTCAGTACACTGTGATATTATAAACCTCCTAACAGCCCCTGAAACAGCCCACCTTCATTATTAGTGTAATGTTCTGTATTTGGTCCTCAGCCCACCTCTGTGCTCTGGACCCCCAGTACAATAAGTTTAGTGAGTTTTAAGTGAAGATCAGTGTTCAGTGAGGAGTGATGATGAAGCAGCGCATAGAGGTATTGTCTTTATGCTCTCTCTCTCTCTCTCTCTCTCTCTCTTTCTTTCTCTCTTCCCTCCACCTTCAGACCTTCTGTAGCCTTTGTCCTCCATCTTTCCCCCAAAACATCCGTCACTCCCCCTCTCTTCTTCACCCCGTCACTCATTTCTCTTACTCTATCTCTCAGAGAGAGAGAGAGAGAGATAGAGATAGAGAGAGAGAGAGAGAGAGAGAGAGAGAGAGAGATGAGTATATATGTATATATTTATCTTTCTAAACTTTTAATGCTTTCTTTTTTATCTTTTGTACTTTCTCTCTCTGTGTTTTATTTTATTTCTTTCTTTATTCGTTTATTTTTGTCTTTCTTTTCCCTCTCTTTTCTTCACTCTTTCACTCTTTTTGTGTCTTTCTCTGTGTTTTCCTCATTGTCTTCTTTTTCCTTATTCTGGTCATTATTTTTCTTTCAGTATAATTTCTTTGTTTGTTTGTTTGTTTGTTTCTTTCTTTCTTTCTTGATTACTTTCTTTCTTTCTTACTTACTCTATTTCTTTCTTTCTTTCTTTCTTTCTTTCTTTCTTTCTTTCCTCCTCTGTTCTGGCTCTTTTTCTCCTTTTCTTACTTTCCTCTTCCCTCTCTCTTTCTTTCTCTGTGTTCTCAACAACATCTCTCGTGTCATTCAGTTTTCCTCCTCTGTTGTTTCTTTCTCTCTCTCTCTCTCTTTCTCTCTTTCTCTCTCACTCTTTCACCTGGACAGTTGTGCCTCTGTGTTTTATGTGGTCAGATTCTCTCCTGGTTGGGGGTCTTTTTTGTCCCTTTTCTCTCCTCTCTGTCTGAGGGGGGCGGTGAATGCCCCTCGTGTCCATAACGGATCGCACAATCTGCTTATTTGCCTTGCCGGCAGTCAATAAAAACAGCAAAGCCCCTTGAAGCCGTGACCCCTTGCAAGCCCCGGGCCCCTCCCTACACTTGTTCACCCCTCCCTCACACTGGCGCTTTCTTTTCTTCTCTTTCTTTTCTCTCCCTCGCTCTTTCTCTGAGTGAATGGGGTAGGATGGGTAACGGTTATATTCTGATGCAGAGGATGTGTTGGTTAATGTTGATGGAGTCAGACACGCCACATCTGTTAGGGACGGGTCAACATGTCCAGAGAGAGAGAGAGAGAGAGAGAGAGAGAGAGATAAAGAAAGAGAAAGAGAGAGAAAGAGAGAGAGAGAGAGAGAGAGAGAGAGAGAGAATATTACAGAGTAATATGACCTTAGAGGCAAACATAATCATTATTTTCCACTGTTTGTATGCAGTAGAACCAGAGGTGTCAAGTAATGAAATACAAATACTTAAGTTACCTTGCTTAAGTAGAAATGTTGGTTATTTATACTTTACTGGAGTAATTATTTTTCAGATTACTTATTACTTCTACTCCTTACATTTACACTCCATTATCAGTACTTTCTACTACTTACATTTACACTCCATTATCAGTACTTTCTACTCCTTACATTTACACTCCATTATCAGTACTTTCTACTCCTTACATTTACACTCCATTATCTGTACTTTCTACTCCTTACATTTACACTCCATTATCTGTACTTTCTACTACTTACATTTACACTCCATTATCAGTACTTTCTACTCCTTACATTTACACTCCATTATCTGTACTTTCTACTCCTTACATTTACACTCCATTATCTGTACTTTCTACTCCTTACATTTACGCTCCATTATCAGTACTTTCTACTCCTTACATTTACACTACATTATCTGTACTTTCTACTCCTTACATTTACACTCCATTATCAGTACTTTCTACTCCTTACATTTACACTCCATTATCAGTACTTTCTACTCCTTACATTTACACTCCATTATCAGTACTTTCTACTACTTACATTTACACTCCATTATCAGTACTTTCTACTCCTTACCTTTACACTCCATTATCAGTACTTTCTACTCCTTACCTTTACACTCCATTATCAGTACTTTCTACTACTTACATTTACACTCCATTATCTGTACTTTCTACTCCTTACATTTACACTCCATAATCTGTACTTTCTACTCCTTACCTTTACACTCCATTATCAGTACTTTCTACTCCTTACCTTTACACTCCAATATCAGTACTTTCTACTACTTACATTTACACTCCATTATCAGTACTTTCTACTCCTTACATTTACACTCCATTATCAGTACTTTCTACTCCTTACCTTTACACTCCATTATCAGTACTTTCTACTACTTACATTTACACTCCATTATCAGTACTTTCTACTCCTTACCTTTACACTCCATAATCTGTACTTTCTACTCCTTACCTTTACACTCCATTATCAGTACTTTCTACTCCTTACATTTACACTCCATTATCAGTACTTTCTACTCCTTACATTTACACTCCATTATCTGTACTTTCTACTCCTTACCTTTACACTCCATTATCAGTACTTTCTACTACTTACATTTACACTCCATTATCAGTACTTTCTACTCCTTACATTTACACTCCATTATCAGTACTTTCTACTACTTACATTTACACTCCATTATCAGTACTTTCTACTCCTTACATTTACACTCCATTATCAGTACTTTCTACTCCTTACATTTACACTCCATTATCAGTACTTTCTACTCCTTACATTTACACTCCATTATCAGTACTTTCTACTCCTTACATTTTAAACATAGTCTCGTTACTCCTATTTTATTTACAGCTTGTTTTCATTCATGTACATTTACATTCCAGTAAAGATTATTGATAACATGCCTTTGAAGTTTGACACCATTACAATACTTATAGACAACTAGTCATCATATCTTCTGCTCCATGAAACACATGTTAATGTTCAGTAGTAACACAGATATACTTCTTTAATATATTTACATTGTATTAAACTACATTCATGTTCAATGGGAGTATATGCGGCTGAAACAGGAAGCCTAGCGCATCCCAAATTTATCAACATTAACATTTTAATATAACATTATAGTCATTATGGCTTTTAGAAGAATGTTTTTCTAGAGAGGTGGGCTAGTGCACTATAGACCCCTGTGGTGCTGCCTGTGCTTTCGTCCTTAATAGCATTTTTTCTCTTACATTACTTTTACTTTTATACTTTAAGTAGTTTTGAAAGTACTTTTACACTTTTACTGGAGTAAAAAGCTTCAGTTGATACTTTAACTTCTACAGAAGTATTTTTAAATCCTAGTATCTATACTTCTACCTGAGTAATGAATTTGAATACATTTAACACCTTTGAGTAGAACCAAAATATGCACTCTATCCAAACTTTATCCACTGTTAGCTTACTTTACACTAAACAGAAGAACTCTAGCCAGACTGAGAATACTGCAAAGCTCAGAGGTGGAAACCATGAGGTCTTCTCCCAGTGTCAGTGACCTTGTGTTCATTGATGGAATCATATACTCAGATGTACAAACACATTTTGGATGCAGTGAAAACCAAAAAATAACATTCCTCTCAGAGTGGTCTGTTTAGAACATATGATTTAACTTAATTAACATAGATACACTTTGTTTACAGTGTGATACGACACTCCACATTTACATTTATCCAGATTCAGTGTAGAATCACTCTTGGAATCTCTAACAAAGGACATTTACAGAAGAAGGAAAAATGTTCTTAGCTTTTATATTTCAGCTATTTATCACCATATACGGTAATACAATATTACTTATATGTCACTATAGTCTGAATAAAAACTACACTCTTTACTTTGTATATAACTCCACTAACTTACATTCAAAGTAAATCATTTTGGATATACACGATTTTGTTCCAACTGCTGTGATACGCTCGCCTCATGTTTATAATATTTTTTAAATGAATCTGTGCTGCTGGTGTACTTCTTTTCAAATTTTTTACATTTTCTGTTAAGTTAATACAACCAGATTTTATTCAGTATCGTTTTTGGACCTAGGATCTAAAATCTTGACTTAATGTTAAGGACAGTAAGCATTTTTTAAATTATGTAAAAAAAACAAACATTCAATATTTAAACTCTCTTATCTCCCAAATAATTGCTTTACAGGAGAAGGAAAAAACATTCCTAACTTTGGATGGGCGTTAATGGAACTAGATGTTTTAAAGTCATTTGGATAATGTTTGTAAAGTTCAGCAAACAAGTGCAACAAATGAAATACAAGATAATATATCGAGGCGTTATACGTTTTTTATATGGATGTACGTGTGACGAAATATTTAAAATTAGATGTTTTCATATATGGGACAAGACATTCTTAACCTGTTAGAACAGATCCTGATATTATCAGTACATTGGCCAAAATTGAACCCACCTGGTTAGATTAACTACCACAACACAGTCCAGCTTAGTAGTGCAGCATATTAAATAAGAGCCTTAAAACTAAATAAAGTCTTCTAAAGTTTCTACAACATAGCAACAGTTGCGATGGCTATGAAAGAGTGCATTTGTGGGCAGAGCACGCAGAGGTCTATTACAATAAGTGTCAACATAACTCCAAAGCAGCAACCTTGGTTCAAGTGCAATAATACTTATTTATTTATTTATTTGTTTATGTGACAAGGGCAGTACAGATAAGATGGTCCTGGTTTGGCTTTTAAAAACAAGCAAACCATCTTCAAGGCAGCATGAGCTGTAAACAAACCAAGGTAAAATCTAACTGTGTGTATCTGTAAGTATATATTAAAGTATGTTTTCATTTGTATCTCATTTATCAACACTTGTTAATGTGTTCTGGTCTTAGTCGGCTTTTAATCTAACACTTATCACAGCGCACACAACAAACATGCTGCAGTTGATAAAAGCTGCCTCTAAGAGGGATTAGACTGGAGTAAGACTCCTGAAGTTCATTAATCTGCTTTAATCCCATTCTGAGGACTGAAGCGCAATAATCCAGCCTAATGATCCCTCTCAGAGAGGGACTGTGGTAGTGGATGGACTGGAACTACCCCTCTTGAGATTTGTTTGCTCCTTGAATGTAAGGGTTTGCCGTTAGGATTATATAGATCAAACATCTTGGAGTGAAACACTGCTGTACAATTATCCCACCATTATCACCCCAGACGGTACAATGGGTTTGATATTGTAGGTTCAGGAACCAATTTTATAACAAGTGATGGGTTTTTAACATCACAGACAGAAATGTTATACATGCTAATACATCGTCGCTGATTAGAGAAAAACAAGGACCTCCAAAATCACAACTTTACAGGAGAAACTAAAAACCTTTATTAAAAAATTATTAAAAAATGTTAAATGTTAATGTTGAATATTAACTTATTAAATTAACGTTATTTACTTTTAGTGTAAGTAAATGCTAAGAGTTTGTACTCCATGCCATCTTGGAGCATTTCTATGGGCCAAGTTATTATAAAACTTTTACAGGATATAAAGAGCAGCTCTCAACAAAATAGGAGATGCATGTTATCCTTTGGACAACGGCGATATATGATGTTTGACGATATATGACATGGCATATATGGATTTCCCTTATATCCAACTTATCACGGCTCTGGGACCGAAGTCTTTAAAATAGTAACTTTACAGAAGAAGGAAAATAACATAGCCTCTTTGAAAGGACATTAATAAAACTAGAATTTTATTAAAATCATTCTGCAGCATTTCTGTTGCTCCATTCATCATAAAACTTTAACACAACTTAAAGGGCTTTTCAGAGTTTTGTTCTGACAACAACGTTATATTAGTCACATATTGACATGCATGTGACATAAATGGCAACGTACTTACAAATGAGAAATTTAAAAAATGGGACATATTTATATATTTCAGCTATTTATCACCATGTATGAACATTTATGTGTACAATATACGGTAATACAATATTACTTATATGTCACTGTAGTCTGAATAAAAACTACACTCTTTACTTTGTATATAACTCCACTAACTTACATTTAAAGTAAATCATTTTGGATATACACGATTTTGTTCCAACTGCTGTGATATGCTCGCCTCATGTTTATAATATTTTTTAAATGAATCTGTGCTGCTGGTGTACTTCTTTTCAAATTTTTTACATTTTCTGTGTTCCATGTATCAGGCATATATAACGCATATATTATGTATGTGTATGTCCAATTTTTGATACACAGTCCACATATATTCACATACATATCGTCGCTGTCCAATGTATCAAAATTTTTGCTGATTTTGAGTTTTCTACATCATTTGAACACGCCAATGATTTTTACATTGCATGATGAATGGACCAATAAAAGTGCTCCAAAACAGCTTGGAGAAAATTCTGGTTCCATTGACTTACATTGAAAGTAAAGCATGTTTTTGGTCTTTCCTGTAAAGTTGCAATTTTGGTTGTTTTTTTTTTATTGGACAACGAAGATATACACTCTCTAACAGCATGGGAAACATAATTATAACATATTCTACTGCCAGTTTCTTATTTTGAGTTATACTGATTCCACATACCTGGTTGTATGTTTTGTTGTAAAACATTTATTTAAGTCATGAAACAGTACAATGATGTAACCTACCCTTAGAATCAGAGGTGTTTCCATAATTTCTAAAAGTGTATTGTTTTAATTGTAACTATAGTATTTTAATAATTACTCCAAGTATCTTTTTTGACATTTTTAGTTTTTTGTATAATTTGAGCTCAACAGACTGATTCACTGATGAAGATTAGACCAATAGAAACGCTCCACAATTACAATATACATTTATATACATTGAAAGTAAAGAAGGATTTCACCTTTTGCTATAAAGTTACTCATTTAGAGGTACTTTTCTTTGAACAGCCATGATGTGCTAGTTTGCTGGTAACCAGCAAATGCTGTTTCTTTCACCAGAGTAGCTAACAAACAAGTCAAATGTGAATAGAAATAGAAACATCACGGCCTTAAGAACTTGAGTAGAAAAACAAAAACAGTGGTTAAACATCTCCAGGCTCCATTCCTCTCTTTTTGGTCAAGAGTAAAGGCTAATTCTACAAAGTGAGAGGTCTGAGAGCCCCCCACACCATGCTAGGAACGTAGCATGAAGTGCTTAAGTGGTAGATTCCTCACATAGTCGAATACAAACTCCAAGTCAAGAACCCTACTTCAGTAAGAAAAGGTGTAATGGATAAGTGGAGCTCCCACCTCTATAACCGCCTCCACAGGGTTTTATTAAGTGTTAGAAACGTTAGCGTGCAGTGTTAGCGTGTTTGTTGGCTCTATCTCTGGAAGTACAGTGGCTGTCAGTGAGAAGGGCTCATAATTGACTCTGTAGGCCGGAGAGCGTGGCTGATAGGATTTGAGCTCCATTCAGCAGACCACAGCTTCTCCTCTCCACACAAAAGGAACAAAGGAACAAGAGGCCACGGAGGACTTCATTTAAACCCTCTTAGAAGCTGTATAACACACACACACACACACACACACACACACACACACACACACAAGCGCGTTAGTGGGCCTCTCTGAATGCGAAGTGTGTCACAAACCTTCTAATCAATGTACAGTCCAACTGACGGAGCATTTAGTCCAGTAAGTTTATTACAGTGAGGGTGGATTTCACTCCCCATTACATACGACTGTCCAGTTTGCTTGAAGGCCTTTATTTATTCGTTTATTTATTTATTCATTTATTTATTTTACATATTTCAGATTAATGTTTTTAAGAATTTTCACAGCTATAATCCAGAACAACACATATATATAATGTCACATTTTATTTAAACTTTTTTACTTCTTACTTGTTTTTTCTTACTCATCTGTTTTTTTTTTTTGGTTTTTTTTTTGTGTATACATTTGGAATATACATAGAGTATGTTTTTCTTTTCTTTTTTGTTGTGTATGTATAATGCTTATGTGTGTTTTATGTCTGATGGACCCCAGGAGGAATAGCTGCTATCATTATAGGAGCTGATTGGGATCCAAATACAATAAACAAATACACTTTTAATGTGAATTTTCTAAAAGATATTATACAAAGATATTATCAGATATTATACAACACTGTGCTCAAATCAAAGATCACCCATCATTTATTACATTTCCAGCTAAAACAGTTGTTCATTTTCCAGATTCAGAAAAACAACAGAAATTGCACAGAAGTGTGAACAGCTAAATATAATATCATGTTTTTCAGTATTTCATGTGTCTAATTCTTACTTTCATTATTGCTTCCATTCTTTTCAGGAGACTCGGCTTGGTCTTTGAAGTTGGTTACATTTTTGGCTGTTTGTGATCGTCACATCTAAATAATCCCAAGACATACAGTGATGTTGAGAGTCTGGACTCTGGGGTGGTCAGTCCATGGTTCTGAGAACACCAGCAGCTTCTTTCTTTAAGGAAATTTGGTGGTTGGTGTTGTACCGCTCCATTTTTCTGTAACCTGCTGTAACCATCCTGTGCAGTCTGATGCAGAAAAACTACCCATCCTGTGCAGTCTGATGCAGAACAACTGCCCATCCTGTCCAGTCTGATGCTGAACAACTGCCCATCCTGTGCAGTCTGATGCTGAACAACTACCAAACCTGTGCAGTCTGATGCAGAACAACTGCCCATCCTGTCCAGTCTGATGCTGAACAACTGCCCATCCTGTGCAATCTGATGCTGAACAACTACCAAACCTGTGCAGTCTGATGCAGAACAACTGCCCATCCTGTGCAGTCTGATGCAGAACAACTACCCATCCTGTCCAGTCTGATGCTGAACAACTGCCCATCCTGTGCAGTCTGATGCTGAACAACTGCCCATCCTGTGCAGTCTGATGCTGAACAACTACCAAACCTGTGCAGTCTGATGCAGAACAACTGCCCATCCTGTCCAGTCTGATGCTGAACAACTGCCCATCCTGTGCAGTCTGATGCTGAACAACTGCCCATCCTGTGCAATCTGATGCTGAACAACTACCAAACCTGTGCAGTCTGATGCTGAACAACTGCCCATCCTGTGCAGTCTGATGCAGAACAACTACCCATCCTGTCCAGTCTGATGCTGAACAACTGCCCATCCTGTGCAGTCTGATGCAGAACAACTGCCCATCCTGTGCGGTCTGATGCAGAACAACTGCCCATCCTGTGCAATCTGATGCTGAACAACTGCCCATCCTGTGCAGTCTGATGCACAACAACTGCCCATCCTGTGCAGTCTGATGCAGAACAACTACCCATCCTGTCCAGTCTGATGCTGAACAACTGTCCATCCTGTGCAGTCTGATGCAGAACAACTGCCCATCCTGTGCAGTCTGATGCAGAACAACTACCCATCCTGTGCAGTCTGATGCAGAACAACTGCCCATCCTGTCCAGTCTGATGCTGAACAACTGGCCATCCTGTGCAGTCTGATGCAGAACAACTGCCCATCCTGTGCGGTCTGATGCAGAACAACTGCCCATCCTGTGCAATCTGATGCTGAACAACTGCCCATCCTGTGCAGTCTGATGCACAACAACTGCCCATCCTGTGCAGTCTGATGCAGAACAACTACCCATCCTGTCCAGTCTGATGCTGAACAACTGCCCATCCTGTGCAGTCTGATGCAGAACAACTGCCCATCCTGTGCAGTCTGATGCAGAACAACTGCCCATCCTGTGCAGTCTGATGCAGAACAACTGCCCATCCTGTGCAGTCTGATGCAGAACAACTGCCCATCCTGTGCAATCTGATGCTGAACAACTGCCCATCCTGTGCAATCTGATGCTGAACAACTGCCCATCCTGTGCAGTCTGATGCACAACAACTGCCCATCCTGTGCAGTCTGATGCTGAACAACTGCCCATCCTGTGCAGTCTGATGCAGAACAACTGCCCATCCTGTGCAGTCTGATGCAGAACAACTGCTCATCCTGTGCAGTCTAATGCAGAACAACTGCCCATCCTGTGCAATCTGATGCTGAACAACTGCCCATCCTGTGCGGTCTGATGCACAACAACTGCCCATCCTGTGCGGTCTGATGCAGAACAACTGCCCATCCTGTGCAATCTGATGCTGAACAACTGCCCATCCTGTGCGGTCTGATGCACAACAACTGCCCATCCTGTGCAATCTGATGCAGAACAACTGCCCATCCTGTGCGGTCTGACTGGTGAGTCTGGTTTCCTCCTCCTGCTCTGAGGTCGTTTTTTCTTGTCATGGTTATTATCTGTTGTAAAAGATGTTACATGAATAAAACTTGACTGAACTTCATCTTTTTGAACTCCTGTTGATTTTCCTTTGATTTTCTGGATTATGTTACATCTCCTCAGACACTTCTCCTGAAAAATAAAGGGTTTGCATCTGTTTTGGCTGGAAGTTCAGTTTATGAATAGCAGTCTCTGTCTGCACAGTGCTGAATATATTTATTAGTCTAAGCCTAATGGGTTAGACTGACTGTCTGCACCAGCAGTGAATTTAGCTCCTGCTGATTCTCCTGCAGAGTTTTACTGCAGCTCCTCCTGACTCTCACATTCTCTCACATGCTCCTGAAGCCTTGATGAACTCAACTGAGAGGTTTGAATTAGGAGTTTGCAAACAACGAAACGCTGGTCAGTGCAAAGAGCCATTACCCACAGTATCAGCAGTAAGATGGATCTCCTCATAGAATAGAATAGATTAAGAGCACAGCACTGCAATCCAGTGGACTACTTCTTTGATGTCCAATAACTAGATCTCAGTAAACGTGATTTAAAGGTTAATTTTGTTTTGAAACATAAAACATTGTTTGCATATATTGTTCTTGTGTATTTCATGATTCTGTTCTATTCTAGAATAGAATAAAATAGAATCTCACCAGATGTTCAGAGATGTAACATAACTTTACTACTGAGATGTACAAGCCATTGGGAATGTGGCCATTTCATCCCAAACCACATGTCAGTCTACACATCTTGGGAGTTTATATACACTTCTGTGCAAAGGTCTTGGGCACCTAAGCTCATAAGCTCTTATATCTTAGCAATAAGTGTATCTTCACCAGTAAGAACTCCAGATATCATCAGAACTGATATAAATATTCATACATACAATACAAAGTAGCATACATATCTTATTTAGAAAGTAGTAGATTTTATCTTGAGCTCCAGTTTGAAGAAGAAAGTGTAGTTCCAGATTTCTCCTGGACGCCCCAGACATTGTATGTATTCAGTTCCTTCAGCAGTAATCTTGATTTAGCTTAATGAAGTACTGAACAGTCAAAGCAGGTATTAGATGAGAACTGTTAATAATGTAAAAGCACTACTTACTGTATTAATACTATTGACATATTTCAATAATAAAGTGTTTTTCTGAGCTAATAAAATAAAGATAAAAATAGTTTTAAATAGGTTTTAAATATAATAATGTTCCCAAGTAGCTTAAACCTTTACACAGTACTGTATGTGCTGTTTCTATATGTTTATATATGTAACGTCTCTGGCATCAGCCAATGTATTCACAATCTCCTGTAAGAACTTTCCCAATGTGTGATAGCTTTACCCTCTTATTATGTTCTAGGTCAATCAGACCCAATTCCACTTTAAAGTTGTGTGAAATACTGGCTGCCCTCTCCACACCATATGTTCTTACATTTCATCTCTCTTCTGAGAAGCTATAATGAACTTCTATTTCTTGTTTTTGAGTATATTTAAACAGTGTGGGTCAATTTAAACCATAACATTATAAATGTGACGTTTTGTTAACATAATAGGAATTCAGTGATGAAGACGCCTGGTTCTTATCACTGTAGACATTTCTAGAATTAAGCAATTCAGTCCACGTAAAGTGTACTCCTGCAGAAATTTTATAAAATGGGTGGAATTCTCCTGCTGTTCTCCTTTCTGATACTTGAAAATACTACTACACAAACATGTCTTAAGAAAACAGTGAAACAATACGTGCATGATTATGGACTTCCTCTGTGCGGCGGGACTTTGATCTATAACAATATGAGCAGTAAACACACACACGCACGCACACACACACACACACACACCTACATCCTTCTTTCTGACACTCATAAAAGTGGAAGATCAAAACCAGCAAAACCTCAAAGCATGTTTACATTGTACCATTACACTGCCTGCTGTCCTGCCTGTTTATAACATATGGATTTACACTCATGTGGGGACGAAAACAGAATGTATCCCCCCACCAGCCACTGCTGTGACTTAAAGCTGAATTCCACTGATTTTTCAAATTCTCTCTGTAATTCAGTGGCTGAGATGAATCATTCGGAGAGGTTTAATGTGAAGTGGTTGATTGTGGAGAAACGTCGTACAGGCTCTGATTTCTTTACAGTGGTGGTGAAGGGAACCGGGAGGTAACGTGTCTACAACACAACTACAGACGTTTTATTCACTAAACAAACCCACTAGTGAACCTAAACGTGCTCTGAGCTTTATATGAAACGCTGAAGCATTTAACACTTCAGACGTCTGCTTCACATCATCACCGCTGTGAAGAACTCGGACTTGGTTTCTCTAGATCAGAGCATTTCACACCAAATCACTCTGAAAGAATAATTGCAAACAAATCTGCCAAATATTCCTCTTTAACTGTTGGATTTCATAGTTATCAGTAAAAACAGCATTGATTAAGTGATTAAAAACATTATTTTAAATTATGAATGTATTCAGTGCCTTGGAAAGGTTTAACTAAACACACTGACGTATGTAAAAGCATTATTATTATTATTATTATTATTATTATTATTATTATTATTATTATTATTATTGTTGCATAAACAAGAAAAAAATGTATTCTTTATATTTTTGTCACATATTTGTCTAAAACACAGGAAAGTTGGGACCTGCTGATGCAGGATGTAAGTAATAAATCATGTAATAACATAACTGTATTAAAACAATAGAGCAAAACAAAAATAATAACTGTCACCTCATAAGATATAAAACCACGTTTCTGCTACTCCTGTTCTGCCTGCAGTCTCTGGTATGTCCCAGATTAGGACTCCCTGCTTCAGTCTTAGTATTTCTTCTCCTTCTCATTCATGTTCTTATTAACTAATTAATCAATATTAGTGTGTATTTCTCATTAAACAGCCATCAGAAATGCTACTCATCGTACTGTGTTGAAACAGTAAAGACTCTGTATTATTTCTGTAATATTTATTATTATCAGTATTGTATCTGTATCTGTATATTATTGTAGCATATAATACAACCACAGTTTTCTAGATAATAATTTTTTTATGTTGCTTTGTTGTATAATTTGAGTTCAGCAGATGTTTTTGTGTGAAACTTTAATGACGATTAGGTCAATAGAAATAGAAAGCTGCTGGAATAAAATCTCTTTACATTCAAAGTAAAGATGTGAAGTTACTGTTTTGGAAGATACTTGTTTTCTCATGGACCGCATATATAATAATAATAAAACTAATAATAAACATAATAATAATAAAACCTAAACAATCTGATCAAATATGTAAAAAATGTATTGTGTTGTTTTTGTTGATCCATTCATGATGAAATTCTCACACAATGTAAAGGACAGATACATTATTTTGTTCTGACAGTGATGGTGTTGTATATTATCTGGTATAAATAGTTATTGCATATTTACTATTTTTAATATTTGAACAGTTTTATAGTCATATGCAAATGTTTAAACATCCCCAGTCAAAATACTTACATATAGCACTTTTCTCATCACTAAGCAATTTCTATTTAGTTGCTGAATCATTAAAATATAGTGTGCTTTTTGAAATGGACACATTTTATTGTTATTTTTTTTCCAAATATATTACATTCAACAAATAAACAGTAATTGTGTATTAAAATGTATAAAAGTGTATTCACTGTGCAGGACGTGGTCACTTATTTACACATAGACTATTAACAAAACAAGTCATTTGACTGGGAGTACCCATACTGTATTTATACTTTGTCGTATTTAGTTTAAGTAATTGTAAATGCCTTTATTTTATTGCATTTCTAAAGTATATATATATATATATATATATATATATATATATATATATATATATATATATATATATATATATTAGAAATTGTTCATCTTTGTAAACCTTACTCTTTATAATATGTATAATATGGAATTGTATATAGCAATATATAATGTATATATTTGCATATTTATAGTGTGTTTGTTATTGTACATTATGATATATTTCTCTGTATCAGTCTACATGTCTATACATTCATGTTTATTGAGAATATGGTGCGCTGCTGTGTGTGTTTTTGTGCTAAGGAGAATGTACTGGATGGTTTGGTCTGTTACTGAGTGCTAATGTGAGGTTATATGAGGATAAAGCTGATCTAAATACTGTGAAACTCCATTGTGCTTGTGCTCCATCACCTGTTAGCTGCAGACGCCTGGCGGGCGAGAGCTGCCCGGGGCCGCGTGTCGTCCATCTTGGTAAACCCTGTCTCTATAGGCATTGTTCGGTGACCTCTGACCTTCACAGACCCTTCTGTAGTCCGGTCGTCAGCCCCCACCGCTCTGCCTCGACCATCCAATTTGGACAGGGCAGTGCAGAGGGAAGCAGAATGCTTGGGAACTGGGGGTTGTTGTGGGCGTCCCGTTAGCGGGGGGTCTAGCTGACCTGGTCAAATGGCAACAAGTAATGCAGTTTCACACCGAGTGCTTCAGCCAGACATGCTAGTGCTGCTTTTCACTTCATATCTAAACTGCTTCATTAGTACAACCTCAGCTCCAGAACTAAAGCTACCAGTTCCAGTTGAATCCTGTATTACTGCTATACATCTTTAGTTATTGAATACTTTCAGTGAACCACACTTTGGAGTCAGAATTCATCACAGTGGTGGTGATAGTAACCAGATGTCTGAAGAGTTGTGTGCTTGTAAAAATCTAACTTACGGAATATATATATATATATATATATATATATATATATATATATATATATATATATATATATATATATATATATCATCACTGTCCAATGAAAAACAAGCTAAATTTTTGTCGATTTTGAGTTTTCTACATCTTTCGAACACGCCAGTGATTGTTTACATCATGGGAAAATTTCATGATGATTGAACCAATAAAAGTCCTCCAAAATAGCTTGGAAAAAATTCTGGTTCCATTGACTTCCATTGAAAGTAAAGTATGTTTTTGGTCTCTCCTGTAAAGTTGCAAACTTTTCATTGGACAGTGATGATATATATGCTGCCTGATGCCTCACATGTTGACATATAATAGTTTTAAGACAAACCTTTGGCCTAAAATATATTTTTTACGTTTAGGGCACCGTAAGGTCACATAGCCAACATTTTACTAACATCAGCATCACATATAAAAGCTAAGAACAGACTGAGCCACTTCATGTGGCTTGTTGCTTAATCTAACAACAGTCTGCTCTACATAATAAGCAACATAAGCAGTCGCTTAGGGCTCCACAGCCACCAGGGGGCCCCCGAACCAAGTCTGGGTTATTACCAGTAGGACCATGCTGTCTAAGGAGTTTGAGTGATCTAGAAAAAGTGACTGATTAATCATGTCTTAAGAAAGAATGTACATGTCTGCATTAGAAAAATAAGAGCTTCCAGATGAAGTCATGTTTTGTTTTGGTTTTCAGAAGATCTGGGGTTTGTCCATCAAACAGATTCAAGGTTAAAGA
Source organism: Megaleporinus macrocephalus (assembly GCA_021613375.1). Lineage (NCBI taxonomy): Eukaryota > Metazoa > Chordata > Actinopteri > Characiformes > Anostomidae > Megaleporinus > Megaleporinus macrocephalus. The sequence continues at coordinate 27,377,414 of CM038722.1, forward strand.
AGCAGTTTGTAATATGTAACCTGTATAATTCATACTCCAAACATTATAGGCTAACAAACCTTCTTCATCTTGAGTGGGCGGTGATGGTCACCTGCCTGGAGCTTCATCATTGCTTTTACTCTTTCTTTCATTGGCTACCAATGAATGATATAATGGAGAGCAGAGTCTTCAACATGCCATTTGGGCAGCAGTGCTACTTCTTCGTCCTCTCATGTTGGACTGATTTGACTTGACACTACAGTGACTCACTATCACCTCATGAGGTGGTATTATGTTACAGGATGGGCCGGGAGCTTGCTGTTTCGCATGTGTTGATAATTTCAGTTTCAATTTAATTTTGAAATGTTTCGACTAAAAATCTTACATACTGCTCCTTTAATGACTTTCTCTGTTAATCCTGGTTCAGATACAGAGGCTGTGATTCATTTTCATTCTGGATCACTGCAGCTTTTTCTAAAGGTCCTCCACAGAGCATTGTTCTACTGCTCCACAGCCCGCGTGCCAGCCTCAGACTCGTGTTTTTCTACATTATACAGACTGTGTGAGTAATTAAACTCCTATATCTGCGTCCAGAGCATCTTAAACTACCTTGAGGTTTTTAGTGTAGAAGGTGTTTAATTTGGGAGGGTTTCAGCAGAAATGGATTCAAATCACTCGGTATGCGGGGTGGAGGGAGGGGGGGTTCGAACTCCTGCTGCTGGTCTGTACAGAACCCAACACGACTCTCCCTCTCTTTCTCCCTCTACCCTCTCTCTCTCTCTCTCTCTCTCTCTCCATTCCCGCATGTTGGTGATATTATGCTAATCCCTCTCTCCCTCTGAGTTGCTTCTACATGTATTTATATATTTTTGGGTTGCCATAGCAACGTCGGCTCCCTGGACCCCCAAACCTCACACGGTTTCCACTCTAGACACATCACCTGATCAAAGAGAAAGAGAGAGAATGAGAGAGAGAGAGAGAGAGAGAGAGAGAGAGAGAGAGAATTGATTATATCACTGATATATATATATATATATATGCATGTTTGTATGTGCATTTTGTCTGTTTTAATTTTTTTAATTATTGGAAGGCAGCAGCCTTTCACACTGTATGTAAATTTTATGATGAATGAAATAGAAATGCTTCAAAATAGCTTGAAAAATCTGATTTCATTGGTAAGGTAAGTTTTTGTCCTCTCCTGTAAAAAAATGTGCCATTATAAAGATGCTTGCTTTTCTTTGGACAGCGGCATTCTAAAAATATATGTATACTCTCTGATTATATATATTTAATATATATATTTAATACATATAAGTATCTGTACGTTCTGCAGGTTTTTCATATATTTGTGCATGGCAGCTTCCTCTACATTTCATTATATTTGCACTAAAAGAATTGATGCAAAATTACAAAATAAAATCTATTTCATTTCACTTTCATTGATAGTAAAGGTAAAAAAAATACTATAATGAGATACTATGTAGTAATTATATTAGATTATATATAAATATAAGAAAACCATACATATATAAAGTTTAAGATCACTTTAGAATTTCATTTCATGCAATTTTCATGCAATTCACAAACAATACTGTTCATTTCACAATTAATGTAAGTGTATCAGATGATTTTTAAAGAATAAAAATGTTTGTATTAAAGTCTATTTTTGTATAGAGGCTTATTTTGCATATAGTTCTATTATCAGTAATTCTCAGTCCTCTGTCTAAATCTCCTGGTACGACCACCAATCCAAGTTAAGGATGTTATTGGACTAATTGGTTGTTAGGACACTCTTGCTCAATTGTGATGCAGAGCTGAAAAACATTCTACTAATAAGTGAGTATAAAAGGGAGAACATCATTCTAGGTTAGTTTAGTATCTGAAGATCAGCAGTTGATGGCTTGCTGACCGACTCAAAATGACCAGAAAGAAACAACTTTCTTTAGAGACCCGTCAGTTCATTGTTGTGTTAAGGAAGAAGATACTCCATTGAAAACAAGAACATTTCACTGTGATCCCAAACTTTTGATCGATATATATATATATATATATATATATATATATATATATATATATATATATATATATATATATATATATATATATATATATATATATATGAAACTGCAGCGTTTAGGTTTTTTATTTTATTTTTTTAATCTATTCATTTTTAACTGAGCTTATCAGCTGAACCCAGTCCTCCTATATAAGACAGTGTCATATATAAAGCGTGTGGTGTTGAGCTTATCACACAGACACAGAGCGTAATGTGAAATGAGGCTGGTGCTGGTGGGCAGAGGGGTCAGCCGCTCAGTCTGGATCTGCTTCAGTCTGTGCGCGTGTAGTGTATAGTAAAGAAACGAACTTAAACGAGGGGGGGCGCTCTCTCTCTGAACCTGAATCTGAACCTAGTCCAGTTTTCACTCCGCATCCTTAGATCCACTCAGTGAACAGGATTCAAATGACTGAACACCTGAAAGTCGATATTAACCCCTTCATGTCCGCGCGGAACAAATAATGTGCCTGTGTACCTGTTTTTGGTGTGAATTAATTAACCAAATTAATTAACAAAAATCGGAACTGATTAACGAGGCTGGTAATGTAAACGTATAGGTTAACATTACATGGTTCACGTTTAATAAACACACATAAAAGAAGGTGCATTGCAGTGAATGAAAACCCATACACTTTACTTTATATAAATATTTAAATAATATACAGGAAAATGTTTTTATTTGCTTCGATCAGTTGATAAGTCTGTGTATATGACTTGGCATAAGGAAATTAGACTATGCGGTGTGGCTGAATGTGTACACAGTTTGTTTTATGGCTCAGTGTTTCATATTTGATCAAGTCGTTTGGTCATATGGGATCAAGCCGCTCCAGGACTGCTGAACTGCAGTGGCTGAAGACGCCGTGTAGCTCAGACCCAGCCAGTAAAGGGTAAACTCCACATTTCGTTTTCAAAAATATTCTCCATAAATCTGTAACTGAGGTCTAAACAAAGCCATTCAGCGCGGCTCGCTGTGAAAAGCTCACTTCTATAGAGTCAGAGTTGTTCAGTGGTGGTGACGGGAACCAGACGTCTACCTCTAAAAGCCCCCCACGCTGAAAGTTATTACATGAACTAGTTATAGGTACTCTGCCCGAGGCACTGCTTCACTGCAGCTTCGTGATAAAGAGTCAGAACTGTTCACAGTGGTGGGGATGGGAACCAGACGAGGAGTTTAAAGACTCCCTGAAAAAGTTTTGATTACAGGAAATCGGTCCCGAACTCGCTTCTCTCTGGTGTATTGTTTATAGAGACTCTTGAGAGAAGGGTTTGCTCTAAAATATACATGCAAAGTGATGTAAGACACACGCAACTTCTCTTTTATCAACAGTACACATAAATACAAACTCACGTGCAGTTTATTAGATAGTAATTGAAATGGCTATGTTTGTCTTGTAGACCCCTGGTTCCTATATGAGCACCACTGCACGTTCACATGTCAGTTGTGGAATTTTGTGGAAATTTTGAGAACTCGGTGGATTTCCCCTTTGAACCCGCTCTTTAGGCTGATGGTGTTCTCTCTGCTCATATTAAGCTCGAATCAATATGTGGTATGAAAGACCCTGTATGTGGTATGTGGCGTTTGTACAGCATAACTAAAATAAATAAATAAGCAATTAATGAAATAAATAAATAACTAAGTAAGTAATGAAATAAAAAAATAAATAAATAATGAAAGAAAGAAATATTTGCATATATAATAAGGTCAACAGGAAACTCAGCAACAAAGTGATACAGAGTTATGGGAGATTTCCTAAAACACAGGAACATACAGGCTGCAGGACTGAGTGAGATGGGCCGCAGCTCGGAGTGTTAATGAGCTATGAACTCATTAGCAAGACAAAAGCGACGATTGGTGAAGTGTTGGCTTCCAGCACCGCAGTTCCCCCTGTTATCTGTTCTTATTACCATTATTATCATTATTATCATTATTATCACTGTTATTATTACTATTATTATTATTATTATTATTACTCTGTGCGCTCAGAGTGAAGCAGGTCAGGTGGCTTTACTGAGCTCTGGATTTACACCACTTTTTACGCAGCTGTACTGCACGCGCAGATGGACATACACGCACGCACGCACGTATACACGCATGCACGCATACACACTCATATGCACATGCATAGACAGGCAGGAGAGATGAAGTAAAACACCATTCAGAAAAAGAAAAGAAGCAGAGAACCAAATACAAACTGTCTAGAACCGCAGGTTTAGTTTAGTTTAGTTTAGTTTAGTTTAGTTTAGTTTAGTTCCGTTTCGTTCAGTTCAGTTCAGTTCAGTTCAGTTTTGTTTAGTTCCGTTTCGTTCAGTTCAGTTCAGTTCAGTTCAGTTCAGTTCCGTTTCGTTCAGTTCAGTTCAGTTCAGTTCAGTTCAGTTCAGTTTTGTTTAGTTCCGTTTAGTTTAGTTCAGTTCAGTTCAGTTCAGTTCAGTTCAGTTTTGTTTAGTTCCGTTTCGTTTAGTTCCGCTCCGTTCAGTTCAGTTCCGTTTCGTTTAGTCCAGTTCAGTTCAGTTCAGTTTTGTTTAGTTCCGTTTCGTTTAGTTCCGTTCAGTTCAGTTTAGTTCAGTTCCGTTTCGTTTAGTCCAGTTCAGTTCAGTTCAGTTTGGTTTAGTTCCGTTTCGTTTAGTTCCGTTCAGTTCAGTTCCGTTCCGTTCAGTTTAGTTTAGTTTAGTTTAGTTTAGCTTGAACACTGTTAAGAGCTGATCTCATATTTGTTTTAAAATGATAAATCTTGAAAGTGTCCAGGCTCTGAGTGTGAATGACTGAGAGTGAGAGGTGGGCAGAGCCTGTATAGCCAGGTTTGCGCTAAACCATATAGAAAACTGTACATTAAACCGTGTGACTGTGTGTGAACGCGGCTGTACTGACTCTAATCCAGTCTACTCATCACTCTTGGGGAACGTTAGTTAATATATGAGGAAGACACTTGCTTGTCTGCAAAACTGCAGTGTAGCTTTAGTTGTGCTCACTACTTTGCAGTGGATGTGCTGTTCACTGTGATACGTCATCTACTTCATGAAGTTCAATTCATTTTAATTCATCAAAGGTTTTCTAAAACACAACGACAGCTGTACAGATGTTCTGTTGTATACATGCTTTTATTATTATTATTATTATACATTTTTATAGTATATGTCAACTCAGACCTGTATATCATCGCTGCCCAATGAAAAACAAGCATCTCCAAAATTGCAAGTTTACAGGAGAGACCAAAAACTTATTTTACTTTCAATGTAAGTCAATGGAACCAGAATTTTTCCAAGTTTTTCTGGAGTACTTCTATTGGTCCACTCGTCATGAAATTTGCATACAGTGTGAACGACTACTTTTATATATTTATATACATAAGTACAGATATTCATACATGTCTTTAGCTCCCCGCAGCTCTTGTTCTTATTCTTATTATATTTATTGTACTTTACTGTATATATATATATATATATATATATATATATATATATATATATATATATATATATATATATATATATATATATATATATATTAAACTGATTGGTTTGTGCAGTAAATAATAAATGGCTTAAATAAAAAAAAGTATGATCACTGATCACTGATCAAGTTTATCGTTCTGTAAGCTCAACTGATAAACCTGAACATTAAACACCATCACAGTGAGAATAACCAGACTTCACACTTAACATCAGAACAGCCAACAACACAAACATCACATGCAGCAAAATAAAGGCATATTGATTTATCAATTAGAAACCTTTAATTCACATAAACCTAAAAAACTGATAACAATGTTGGAGATCCTATTAAGAGCTCTTAGACTCAGTGTGTGGGATTGATCATGATTAACTGACCTTAACTATATCTATCTCATTTATCTTATACACACACACACACACACACAATGCTGTGTATTGTGAACTCCATCAATCATAAACACAGTGAAAGGTAACAAAAATGCATTCTTAAAATATTTTGTGAGCTGCTTTGAAGAACAAAGGTTTGGTGCCAGACTTCACCTCAACACCTCCAGCCTTCACACAAGTCTGTTAAAGTCCGGCACCAGCGAACCTGATTGACCATAATGAAGCACTAATGATAATGATAATGACCACGAATGACACTGTGGCAATGTAGTGGTTAAAAAATACATTAATATACATAAAGTCCTTGTTACTACATTACTAGTGACTACATTAATATGATTTATATTTATTCCAGTATTTCTAACAAAAAATCAATACATAGCTGTCTTTCATCAGTAGTGCTTGTGAGGTATGTGTGATCATGCTTATTGCCTCAAAGCGATCAAAATAATTATAAATATAACTTTATGTACTGTGTATATTAACCTAATATAACTTTATATGTCCAAAGCAAAACCTGTATCTCTAAAATAGTAACTTTACAGGACAGGCCAAAAACTTACTTCAGTGTTAATGTAAGTCAATGGAACCAGAAAGTTTTCCAGGTCATTTTGGAGCATTTCTATTGGTCCATTCATCATAACATTTCCACACCAGGTAAATGGCAGCTGTTGCGTTCAAACGATGCATAAAAAAAAAAAATGTTTTTCTTTGGACAGCGATGGCACGTTTAGTTATTTTCACACACTTTCTCAGCTAAGCTTTACAGCCCAGTCATTTTAAATAGTGTCCACTGAGCTGGCAGGGCTCTATCTCCACAAGTTCTGCTTTTCTCTTGAATTAGTCAGATTAACTCAAACAGATGCTCCTCCTTATGGACTGTACTGTCTTCATTTTAAACCACTCTGTTGTGGTGAACAGACTGGTTTGTACAGTAAAGAATTAATAGCTGTATTTATATAGTAGTATAATCTCTGATTTCTGAGGACTGTTTGTAGCATGTTTGTTGTTCTGTAAGCTCAACTGATAAACCTGAACATTAAACACCATCACAGTGAGAATAACCAGACTTCACACTGAACATCAGAACAGCCAACAACACAAACATCACATGCGGCAAAGAGAAGCATATTGATTTATCAATTAGAAACCTTTAATTCACATAAACCAAGAAATGTTGGAAATCTTCTTGAGCATTCTCAGACTCAGTCTGTGGTATTGATCATAATTAACTAACCTTAACTAGATCTATCTCAGAAACTAACTCCACACACAAGAAACAGGGAGTGTTAGTTGTATTAATCAGATTAACAAATATGTTCACAGATACTGCAGTTATTCTGTTTACAGTGTATTTAATATATTCATATAGTTGGTGTTTTATCTGTTGTTTTTCAGGAGATGCACACAGCTCAGTTAAATAACTAATCTACTAATTCACTGATGGTTGCTGTCATTTTCTTTCTAAATCATTTAAATTAAACAGCTGCCGTTTACACTGTATGATGAATGGACCACTAGAAATGCTCCAGAATAGCTTTGGTTCCACTTAAAGTAAAGTACGTTTTTGGCCTCTCCTGTAAAGTTGCTTGATTTTCTTTGGATGGCGATGATACATGACACTGTTAAGCATTTCTATATACTTTTACATATAAATGGTCTGAGGGACGTATGTGATTGTGTGCAGTAGAGCTGCCATTACATGCTTTTATACATGCTTATATCATTATTATTTGTTTATAAAGTTTATGTTTACTCAGATCTGCATATATATATATATATATATATATAGAATATTTATATACATGAGCATAGATATTCATGCATGTCTTTACTTTTCTGCAGCTCTTGTTCTTATTCTTATTATATGTAGTGTATTTCACTGTATTAAAGGTAAAATACTTATTGTTATTACTTGTTATTCACCTATATATATATATATATATATATATATATATATATATATATATATATATATATATATATATATATATATATATATATATATAGGTGAATAACAAGTGTGTGTGTGTGGAACTAAAGTAGCTACTCCAGTTACTAAAAATGAGTTTGACTGACCAAGTTTGGGGTAAGCGTGAAACCATTCGATCTGGCAACCAGAAGACCAGCTATGCTTTTTTATAATGAAGCTGTAGAAAAGAATCGTTTCCCCTCATATATTCCCTCAACACTCTAACTGTTTTTGATATTTACCATAATCTTGTGGAAGTGTGCTCCCCACAAAGACTCTCTCTCTCTCTCTCTCTCTCTCTCTCTCCCTCTCTTTTTATCCTTTCTTAATAAAAACCAGGCTTCTCCCAAAACCCACATACTACCATACAGTAACTCATTAATACTAAACCACTAATAAAAGTCCATCCACTAGTGTAGTATGTGTAGTGTGGTATATATACTAATATAATATAGTATAGTTCTGTAGTGCCTGTGTGGTTTTGGACGCAGCTACGGACACTAGAACTCTGGCCATTGAGCCTCACCGCTTACTCACGCCAACCTCCTCTCTGATTGGCAGAGAGCAGCGGATTAGTGTTTGGTCTCAACCAATGAGATTGACGCGCTTGAGCCGCGGGGGGTCCGGTTGTAAAGTGGGCGTGAAGGGGGAGCAGGAGATAAACGGGGCCAAACTGGAGCAGAGCAGCTCAGAACCACTGTTTCTGTGTCCCACAGAGCCGCTCAGCAGCCTTTAACACGGATTAACAGCAGAACCTCACCTCTGCAGAACTTCCAGATCAACTCCAGTGCTGACGACCTGATCATGCACGAGAGCGGAGATCACTTTTGATCACTTTGATCAAAGCCACTGCTTTTAACTGCACGCGCAGGACCGCAGCTCTCTTCCTGAGAGTAGCTGTTTAATTACTTTGGTTCAAATTCTTTGACCTTTTTTTCTTTCATTTTTCGTTTGTTTTTATTTGTTTTTGTGTCTTTTCGGTTTTGTATTCGCTCCTTTGCTTAGATTTTTTCGTTTGTTTACTTTCCCGCCTCGTTTTCAGGCCTGTTTTTATATATAATTAGTTTTTAAAGCTCGCTCCTCGCCATGTTACTGGACTCCGGTCACCACCAGCTCTCCGGCTTGTCCTCAATAAACGCGGGCGCGTTCTCGCCGCACGACCGCGAGCTGGAGCTCGCGCAGGGCTACGGTATCCTGGGCGCGCGCGCGCACTTCGGTGCCACGCGCGCGGACTTCTTCCTGCGCGGAGGCGCCGGCGGCTTCGGCGAGGCCGGCGTGAGCGCGAGCGCCGCTCACCATCACCACCATCAGCAGCAGCACGCGGTGTTCGGCCACGGGCACGCGCAAACGGACGGCCACCAGAGCGGCGTCGGCCACGCGCTCTTCCCGGGTTTCCACGAGCAGCAGCAGCACCACCACCAGCAGCCACCCCACCACCACCAGCAGCAGCAGCAGCATCACCTCCACGCGCTCAACGGCAGGCTCGACGTATTCGCGCGCGCCGCCGCCGCGGCCGCCGACCCCTACGGCCAGTACGGGCTGAACGTGAACGCGCACGTCAACCACGCGCACCCCTTCTTCCGCTACGTGCGCCAGCGGTGCGCCGAGCGCGAGCTCGAGCTCGCCTGCAGATGGACGGAGGGCGAGAACCAGCGCGAGCGCCCGTGCGGCAGGACCTTCGGCACCATGCACGAACTGGTGGCGCACGTGTCCGCCGAGCACGTCGGAGGGCCCTCCGAGCACAGCGAGCAGCACGTGTGCCGGTGGGAGGAGTGCGCGCGCCACGGCAAGCCCTTCAAGGCCAAGTACAAGCTGGTCAACCACATGCGCGTGCACACCGGCGAGAAGCCCTTCGCGTGCCCGTTCCCCGGGTGCGGCAAAGTCTTCGCGCGCTCCGAGAACCTGAAGATACACAAGAGAACGCACACAGGTGAACTATCCATCCATCCATCTATCTATCTATCTATCTATCTATCTATCTATCTATCCATCCATCCATCTATCTATTCGTACTTAATAGAGTTATATAGTATACATTCAAAGGGCACTTTATTAGAGACCACCATCATGCTTGTATAAACATAGAGGCTCTAGTTCTTGTATTGATGTACAGCCAACATGTGGCCCATCATTGGTGGTCAGTTTCTGACAGCAGAGCTACTTTTAGTTGGATAAGTTTATTATTGAGGTACCACTGAACCACCAAACAAATGATATGTGGTCAACAGAGGGTCCTGTGGTCAGCAGACCTCTAGATGGGTGATACATTATGCATGCCAGTTTGCTACATTGCAGTAAGATGGACAGTGTGTCTAAACTGAATTGGGCAGATGCACATGCGCATACAGCAGTATGTGAGACGAGATGTGCAGTTTCCAGTCATCCAGAGGTGCGAGACTAGGTGCTAAAGTGGCATTTCCAGTGTGGAGGTCGGAGTCGTACTCAGAGCGATGTGTACTGAAGCCGAGTGGGTGCGAATGGCTCTTTAATTCAGGCCGCAGACTTGGCGCAGGCGAAGAGGGAGCGTACTTTGGTGCAATCAAAGTTAACCCACTTTCGTAGCCTGTTTGAAGACATGTACACTACTACACAGCCAAAAACAGCCTAGTCCACTCGCCAGCCTTTTATTAATGATCCTGCTGCTTTCTCTTTTCCAGGCGAGAAGCCCTTCATGTGCGAGTTCAGCGGCTGTGACCGGCGCTTCGCCAACAGCAGTGACCGCAAGAAGCACATGCACGTCCACACGGCGGACAAGCCGTACCTGTGCAAGCTGTGCGACAAGTCCTACACGCACCCCAGCTCCCTGAGGAAACACATGAAGGCAAGCCACTTATCTCATTCTTATCATCTCCTGGTTCCATCATTAGAAAGCTGTTAAAGTTCCAATGTCACAAATTATCGATTTTGAGTTTTCTACATCTTTTGAACACGCCAATGGTTGTTTACATTGTGTGAAATTTTCATGACGAATGGACCAATAGGAGTGCTCCAAAATAGCTTGGAAAAAATTCTGGTTCCATTGACTTACATTGAAAGTGAAGTAGGTTTTTGGTCTCTCCAGTAAAGTTGCAATTTTGGAGATGCTTGTTTTCCATTAGACGGCGACGATATATGCATTTCAGCCCATAACAAACTAACTTAGCTCAGTGTTTCCAATCAGACCAATCAGAAGAGAGATCATTTACATATAGATAACATATAGATCATTTACATATACACTGCAGTAAGGAAACCAGCCTGAGAGGTGGGGAATCTAAACTAACGTGCTTCTCCTCTTCTCCCTGCAGGTCCATGATGAACAGAACGTGCTGAAGGAGGACTGTTCTCCAGGAGGAAGTTCAGGTTACGACTCCTCCAGCGTGGTCTCTCCAGGCTCTGAGGCTCAAGACGGACTCTCCCCGGAGCCCCCCAGCAACAACTTCAGCGAGTGGTATGTGTAGAGGAGCTACAGTAGCGTTCAGACACCACTAATGAAGATTGGGGCCACCGTAATCATCACTACTGCACTGGAGCGAGTGGAGGAAAGTCTATTTCTGTGTATTATACGTAATGAAGGGTTTTTTACTGTATGAAGAAATAACTATGAGCTGGAATGCCTGACAGATGGATGTATTTGTGTCTTCCTGTAAAAAGAAAAACAACACCAGGATCTTATGTTAAGAGGGGTTTACTGTACAGGCTGAAGCCTCTGAGGACTCTTTTTGTATAGAGTATATATGAACTCCAGCCACACAGTGGAAGTGAGAATGGACACTTGTTTCATGGAGCGGGGAGGGCAAACACATCTGTGGGACTTTTATTATGTAAGATTTGACAAAACTGACAATTGTATTTGCAGATGTAAGTGTCCTGGTGCTGTTCTGTGGAGATCAGTGAATGCTGTGTTTATAAAAGATGCAAGAAATTATATTTATGTTACTTTTTTTTCTGACCCCCAAAAAATGTGTACAGTGATGTCATGCTTATGTGTTTTGTTAAATAATGTTTCTTTAGTTTTAAGATATAAACTCTTGTGATAACCTATGTGAGAAAGAAAAATCTTATAAAGAAATAAAAGAAATATTTGTGAAAAGATTTTTGCTGCTTTTTTATTTACAGCAGGATGTTGCGTTTGTGTTTGCGTGCCTTATCATCATATATAATAGACACTTTATTGTTTTTAAAAGGTTTATTTTTTAAATTTCGTTCATTGTCATTGAAATATTAAAAAGACAGAGGAGACTTTTATTATGTAAATGTCCTGCAAAAGTCTTCGGTGCTAGCTTAAAAATCTGATTAGAACAGATGTTAAATAATAATAAATACAATACAAAGTAACATGAATATATTATTGTGAGAGAAGTAGATCATATCTTGAGCTCCAGTTTGAAGAAGTGTAGTTCCAGATTTCTCCTGGACGCCCCAGACATTGTATGAATGTATTCAGTTCCTTCAGCAGTAATCTTGATTTAGTTTAATGAAGTACTGAGCAGTCAAAGCAGGTGTTAGATGAGAACTGTTAATAATACTGGGTTGGTTTCACAAGGAGAAGCTTAGAAAGGGTTAAATAAACACACTGACGTATGCTGACTGTATTAATACTATTTGAATTTTTTATTTGTATATATATATATATATATATATATATATATATATATATATATATATATATATATATATATATATATAATTGTCAGTTGCTTCCTCAATACTTCCCATTAAAACCCATTAAAAATGCCACAGAACTTGTTGGTCTAAAGTAATAACATAGTGTGCATAGTTTAATACCATTAATTAACATGTAACTGTGTGCATTTGTAGTATTTTAGTATTTTCATTATATTTTTTTGCAATTGTACTGTTAAAAAAACAGCTTTTTTTGATAATTTGATAATATACAAGCTTAAACAACATATGAACCAAAGGAAATATGATGTTTCAGATCATTTAAATCACTCTCTTACACTTTCTCTGCCCAGTGTGTCACAATTCCATTTAGAAAATTTAGTCAGATTTAAAGGGGAATTTTAAAATGTCGGTATAATTCAGTGGTTGAAATGTAAACAGATTAATTCTGAGTGGTTTAATGTGAAGTGGTGGAAGAAACTTAGAAAACTCTGATTACATTACAGTAGTGGTGATGGGAACCAGGGGTAACCATGTCTTTAACACAAACATAGACATTATATTTACCGTCCTTAAGCATCAGTATCTTCTGAGTTTATATGAATTGTTGATGTTGGTAAGATAGCGATGTCTTTTAAATATTCTTTCTTTTTAACATATTCCTCTGCCATTAATAGGTTTAAAACTAACTATGGCAAATATCGTACCATTTCATGTAATACCTTTCTGTAAGGATGGTTTTAGAGGTAGACGTCTGGTTACCATCACCATCATTAAGCAATTCTGACTCAGTGAGTTTCTCTACAGGGAATCATTTTACACCAAACGAGTCTGAATTACTTTATTTATGTCTCAACTATTTATTAATGCAAATTCTTTGGAAAAAATGTTGGAGTTCCCTTTTAACTCCCACATCCTCAGAACTCATGTAGTGTGGAGAGCATTTTATTGGGCTCCATCACCACCTGGCAGGGGAACTGCACTGCTATTGAGCGGAAAGCTCTGCAGAGGGTGGTGCAGACAGCCCAGGAAATCACGGGAGATTTATACAGCCGCTGCTGGAGGAAGACCAGGAGGATTTTTAAAAGCCTTTGGTCACCTGAGCCACTGTCTGTTCTCACATCTGCCAAGTAGCAGGAGGTACAGAAGCATGAAGTCCAGAACCATCCAGGTGTACTGGAGTATCAGTGTGCAGTGGGGCTGTCACCAATTCTGTCATGATCATGATCACTGTGAGCAATCCCCACCACCTAGCATCCTAACCTTAATATATATATATATATATATATATATATATATATATATATATATATATATATATATATATATATATATATATATATATATATATATATATATATATAAATACATGACATTTTACATGACAGCAGCCCTTGTGTTTCACATTTTGCTGCAAAATAAAACTATTTTAAAACATTCTGGTTCCATAGACTTACATTAGTTAAAGATTTTTTTTACTTGGACAACAACAGTATATATATAAAATTACATATACATAATATATATTACGAAGAAAAAATTACTATACTATTAGTAATTAGTAATTCTATCTATCTATTTATCTATATATATAAATATATATATATATATATATATATATATATATATATATATATATATATATATATATATATATATATATATACACATATATATTTATTTATTTATTTATTTATTTATTTATTTTATTTACTTTTTTTTTCAAAGAAAAAAATATATATATAATTTTTTATTTGTAAGTACTGTAAGGACTACGCAACCTAAGTTTTTCCACTCACCTGCACACCTGTGTTAAATACCATGTGACATTAAACGTGATTTAATTTGATATGTTGAAGCTGACTCGGTGGAAAGGCCCGTTATAAGAGAAACGATTTGATTGGACGACAGGGAAAACGCCTCAAGTGACATGAGCCTTCTGATTGGCTGAGAGGGAAACATGCCGTGCTTTCTGATGACGTCGTCGCGGTGTAGCTCCACCAGCAGCGGCGGCCAATATGGCAGCGTACAGAGTCACTCCAACCTTTCAGAGAGTTTTGCGTGCTGTGAAGGTGAGAGTTTGATTCCTGCGTGTTTAGACGCGGCCATAAAATCGCCTCGACTGTCTCGAGGTTTGGTCAGAGGGTTTGTGTAACAGCCCGGGACGCCACAGTGCCTAATTCTGCAGAAACGAGCTTGAGGCTAGCTGAGTTAGCCACTTGACGCTAACGTTCCAGTGGTGTCTGTATAAGGAGAAGTTATTTATCTGATATAAATGTTTAATATTTACATTACTGCTTTCCAGAGGGGCTGCTTATACACGGGAGGGGACGGTATGAATTAATATGCAGCTGTTTGTTTAAAGTATACTCCGAGTTTAAACGCCATGCTTTGTCAATGTCAAAACGTCCCTAATGAAGTCAGCTTCTTTCCCCTTCACCACACCAATATTATTTAGACATTAAATATAATGTTTTATCGCAGTAAGTAGGCTTTGATGATGATTAAATTACATCCTGTAGGCCTTCACACAAGCCAGTGTTTAAGAGCTGACTAGTTATTTTTTTTCACTGTTGTTAAAAATAATTTGTTGTTTTTTCTAGTCAGGTCAAATATAATGTAGCCACACATTCAAACAAAAGGCACAGAACAGTTTTTGTTGTGTTTTTATGAAACTCATAAAAGGCATGTCATTTAACTATTGTAAAAGTTTGTTAGAAGGTATAACTAAAGGTTTAAATTTTGTTATAATTTCCATTTCACTCTTTGTAATTGCTTACACAGACAGAAAGATGCCTTTATTCATTGTCTCCTCATCCTATTAATGTCTATATTTGAATATATGTAAAATTTCCCCAGTCTTTTTATTTTCTGAACTTGCCTGAGAAGAAATCTAAAGACATTTCTTTAATTGCAATTGAGCTAACACATCACTAAATTCTTAAATAGGTTTAAATAGACTTAAATAGTCTCTTAAGACTGTTTTTTAAACAGTACAAGAATGTGTAAAAACTGATTGTGAACACAAAGTCCAGTCATGGACCAATCATAGACCAGTCATGGACCAGTCATGGACCAATCATCATAAGCTTCTACTAACTTTAGTTCTTAGACATGAATGAGTTGCAAAGCAGATTTGTTCAATTTCAGATACATTAAATGACAGCTAATTCAGCTAACAGACCATTATCATACTGTAAAAGTGAATTTACTCTCAGATATTTATTTGTAGAGATGGACACAGCCTGTCTCGCTTATTAGTTCCTAGGATTTCTAGTGTCTGTGTTATCTCTGCTTGTTTAAGTGAGCTCTAAACTCAGTCCTGTCAGTCTCCAGTGTGTTATTAATCATAATGTGATAAAATGACTGTTTCTGTTTGTAGCATGCTTCCGTGCGGCCAGGGTGCTGTGTCATAAGCTGCCATGCTCAGTACTCCACTGTTTATGACCCAAATGAAAAGGTGAGTTCAAGCTGCTTGTGGTTCATATGAGAAAGACCTTACAGATGATCTTGGATCAGTATGTGTCAAATGTTTACCACTAATCTTTGAAAACTGGTCCAGGATCATATGATTATATGGTCCAGACTTTACAGCTGCTGATAGATCGGTTGGAATCAGTTTATATGTCCTTGATTCTACGGGTGGTCTTTGATCAATTCATATGGGCTAGGTAGCTTATTGGATACAACTAACTAAATCCTGCACTCCTGGGTTAGCGTTGGAGACCACTGAGCTAGACTCTACAGCTGTTTTGGAATTAGAGCATATGCATCAGACTTTACCATGGGTTTGGAATTATTTAGGCCAAACTTTACAACTGGTGAGACTTTACAGCAGATCTGGGATCAGTCTTTATGATCCAAACCTTTACAACTGATTTGGGTTTAATTCCTAGGTGTCAAGATTTGCATCTGGTCTAGGATCAGTTTGTGTGGTCAGACTTTATAGCTGATCTGAGATTAGTTCACATATGTTAGGCTTTACAGCTTTACAACAGGGCTCAGTGTAAATGCCCCAGCTGTTTTAGGATCAGTTTGTATCTGTCAGAGTGTGCATATGGATTAGTTCATATGTATCAGACAGCAGTTCTAGGATCAGTTTATATGGGTTAGGCTATATCCCAAAACTGGTAACCATATGTTCTGAACGGCTGGCTTGGGATCAGTCTGTAAGAGCCAGGTTCATATGTTTAAGACTTTACAGCTAGCTAGACAATTGTACACCTGATCTTAAGCCAGATCTGTTAACCAGTGTTAGTGTTGTAAGTGTGGGTTGAGATTATAATTACCATAAAAACTAGAATAAAATATTATAAAAATAAACAAGATTAGTTTTCCCCCTTCATGAGTGTAAAGTCTGTTTCATGCACGTTCGTGACACACTTTTTTTTTGATACTTGAACCTGTAGCTGCTCAGTCGCCAATAACACAGATAACACGCCAGCTTCTGTGAAGCTTTGATCTGCCTCCTTCAAACAAACAGCCAGTGCCCAGAGGCTGTGTATATGTGTATTGTTGGGAGGGTGCTGGGATAGAGTAACAGTCACACAGGGTAAGAAAAATGGTGGAAAAAGTGTTTTGGGGTAAATATTGCGTTTGATTTTGGTGGAAGTGACGGGAAGTTGTGTTTAGACACAATTCTCTGCTCATATGGACTCATGATTTATAATTAAATACTTTAATCACATGACCTTCAATCGGTACGGCTGTGGGAACTGTATCTGCCTCAGAAGTGTTTTGTAGCTCAGTAGACAACAGCACACATTAGCTTATTGCGGTACTGACTCGGCTCGACTCGACTCAACTTTTTGTTTTTCAATAATGAATAATTTTCAATGGTACTATTTTCTGATGTCAGCCAACCCGTTTAGTCTGTGAGGTTTTTATCTTAACAGGTGGAGAAGGTACAGACGAACTGTACTTCTGGTTATAGTTGTTGTACTTTATTCCGTCTCCGTGGCACAAATAGTATACCATGTTACACAATATGCATTATATTATTTATTTTTTACTTAGATGTAATTAGACTAGTAACAGTCAGGATTGTTATTAACATGCTATTGATGTACAAGCCAGAAGTGGCAAATTTGCTATGTTACTTGCTAGCTATGTTTGATTAGTAGATAATACTTGCTCAAAGTGATACAGTACACAGCTGTAGCTACCTAACTAATAAACTAACATTACTCAGCACTGCCCACTACACATGTCAGCATGTTTGATGTCTTAATTCTACATTTTACTGTTTTCTTTTATTTGGGTTTATTTGCTTAGCACAGCCCACAACCCTACTTAACAAATTGAACACATGAAAAGTTATTGTAGTGATTGTGATCATCCAAAGTAATTGCGATTAGGTAATGATGCAATCATCAACAGCCCTGGTTGTAACAGACAGAATCTGAACAGTGCTGCGAGAAAGCTCATTAAACAGCTTTTTATGCTTACTTTAATAAAACATGCAGTTAGTCTCTGTACATTAAGTACTGCTGTTATCTGGTGTATTAGTTATGTAGCTTTAATCGTGTAGTGTATCACTTTGAAGGTGTATTATCTACTAATCAAACATAGCTAACAAGAAAGATAGCAAATTTGGCACTTCTGGCTTGTACTTTAATAGCTGCACGCCACGGCCGATTAATAATAACAATTATTTAAAGGACAATTAATCATCAGCTAAATATTCTTGACTGTTACTAGCCTAGTTAATAATAATAATAATAATAATAATAAGTTCAATTTATATAGCATCTTTCTCATACCCAAGGATGCTTTACATCGAGAGAGGGGAGAAAGAAAAAAAAATCAGTAAGCAGCAGAAGTACTGAAAAAAGAGGTACGTTTTAAGTTGAGCTTTAAGTGAGGAAAGTGAGTGACAGTCACGAAGAGATGGTGGTAAGACGCTGAAGGCTCTCCCCCCAACAGTGACCAGTCTGATTTTTGGAACAGACAGGCGACCTGCGTCAGAGGACCTAAGAGTTCGGACAGGGCAGTACGGGTGCTGGAGCTCAGCTAAGTAGGCAGGAGATTAACCATGAAGGGATTTGTATGTTAGCAGGAGGAGTTTAAACTGGATCCGAAGCTTGACAGGTAGCCAGTGTAACTGATTTTTTAGAGTTAGTATTCTAGCTGCTGAGTTTTGGACATATTGAAGGGGACGGATAGCTTTGTTTGGAATGCCAATAAGTAGAGAGTTATGTAGTCTAATCGGGATGATACTAACACATGGACCAGAGTTTCAGTATCTTTTATGGAGAGTAAGGGTCTAAGACGAGAAATATTACGGAGATGGAAAAAAGCTGATTTTACCAGAGCCTTAATGTGTGATTCGAAAGAAAGGACAGAGTCAAAGAGTACACCTAAGTTACAGACTACTGGTTACTAGTTACATCTTATACAATCTAGAAAAAAAATCAATATTGTGATGCATATCGTGTGACATGATCTAATATATTTGCCACGGAGAAAGAATAAAGTACAAAACCCAGAGGTACAGTTTGTCTGTACCTTCTCCACCTGTTAAGATACAAACTTCAAAACTTCTGCTTTGCTTTTATATACTCGAGCATGTATTCATGTAGCGGTGGGCAATATAAAGTTATTTCATTGTTACTGTGATAAAATCACAATACAACGAAATACATCACAGCCCAACGCTACATTAATACATACTTGAGTATATAAAAGTAAAGCAGAAGTTTTTCTTCTTTAATGTTGTGTGATGCCGTGATATGTAGTGTGCTGACCTGTGGAGGTACCAGCGTTCGCCCAGTGATAAAATACTTTAGCTTTGGAGGGTTTTGTTTCCCCTTACATTAATTAATGTGTATAAAAGTGTAGAAACTCTGCTGATTGGTAAGCGACAAACAGAACATTTCCTTCCTTAAAGTTGTATTTTGAAGTGAAAATTAAGATTTAAGAATGAAAAAAAATTAAGTGTAATTGAGTGAATATCTCATTTCAGTAACACTCAAGAGCACACATCTTACGCAAAGGTGTCAAAAGTATTTATGTTCATTACTCAGGTAGAAGTATAGATACTAGGGTTTAAAAATACTTCTGTAGAAGTTAAAGTATCAACTTTTTACTCTAGTAAAAGTGTAAAGGTACTGCTTTCAAAACTACTTAAAGTATAAAAGTAAAATTAATGTAAGGGGGAAAAAATGCCATTAAGGACAAAAGCTTAGGTCACATCACAGGGGTCTATAGTGCACTAGCCCACCTCCCCAAAAAAACATTCTTCTAAAAGCCATAATGACTATAATGTTATATTAAAATGTTAATGTTGATAAACTTGGGATGCGCTAGGCTTCCTGTTTCAGCCGCATATACTCCCATTGGAAATGAATGTAGTTTAATACAATGTAAATATATTAAAGAAGCATATCTGTGTTACTACTGAACATTAACATGTGTTTCATGGAGCAGAAGATATGATGACTAGTTGTCTATAAGTATTGTAATGGTGTCAAACTTCAAAGGCATGTTATTAATAATCTTTACTGGAATATAAATGTACATGAATGAAAACAAGCTGAAATAAAATAGGATTAAAGAGACTATGTTTAAAATGTAAGGAGTTGAAAGTACTGATAATGGAGTGTAAATGTAAGGAGTAGAAAGTACTGATAATGGAGTGTAAATGTAAGGAGTAGAAAGTACTGATAATGGAGTGTAAATGTAAGGAGTAGAAGTAAAAAGAAAGCTGAAAAATAATTACTCCAGTAAAGTAATGTTTGGTAATCTCAAATAGACCTAATTATATTGTATGACGTAGTCTATCTAATGTGGAGTCTAAAACTCAGCCTACCTAAAAATGAACAGAAGTGCATAACCATTGAGAAGTCTGTACTAGTTCATTTTTAAAGATAACAGTATATCGTGCAGTGTCACTGGGACAGAGCCTAGTCACAGAGCGAGGAGAAAGTTTTTCCACAGATACACACAGTGGGCAAATCAGTTGTTGTCAAAACGAATGTCTTAATCTGTTCTCTTTCTCTTCCTGCAGACCTTTGATAAGATCCTCATTGCAAACAGAGGAGAGATCGCCTGCAGGGTAAGTGCCTCCAGCGTGTATTTCCTGCCCCTGTAGCTCCTTTGACAGTTACAGGTGTGGGTATGTCCACTGTGAGCTCAGCTCAGGGTCACTTCAGCCTTATAAATAATGAATTCTGGTTTAATGGAGGAAAACAAATATAGACAATTCAGCACAAATATAGAAAATTCAGTTGAACTGCTTGCAGCAGCCTTTCCGTTTATATTATTATGCCATTATTATTATAGTTATATGTCCAAAGACTTACTAGACAGCTGCTTCTTCTTTGGTAATCAGATGCAGCAATAGGTTTACCTCTCTTTACTGTAACCATATAAGTCTGTACTTTTATGGGATGGGCTTTGCAGTAGATGTTGCAATATTGCTGTGAGAGTTTGCCATCCATTTTTGTATACAGCCACAAGAGCGTTAGTGATCAGGCACTGATTTTGGATGATTAGTTGTGGCTCTATCCAACTCATTTAAAGACATGGCATTGGACATGGCATCCTTGTGCATCATTTAGGAGTGTGCCATATCGTATCGTACACAATAATATCGCCAACATTTTTGAATATGGTGAACGATATTATACCCTGAAATATCGTGCCATATCACCCATCACTAATTATAACATCAGGTACTACTTTTACTGTTTTTAGTAAAAGATAAATTCACACTTATCTAATTTCCTATTATAAATCTACTAGAGACAGATTTTATCTGTTCAGTATCATTCATTTTACTTCAGTCCTGGATATATGGAGATATTTGGAGTGCATTATTTAGTATCGTGACATTCTGGATCATTGACTTCTGTTACAATCTGATGAAAATTCTTATTTTTTAATATCTCAGTTAGGTGTGTGCCATATTATATCGTATGCAATAATAAAATTTAATTTTCATTTTGTTGCAGTAGTGTATTCTTGAAATATTTTTTTTTATTCAATGTTTTGTCATATCGTCAAGAGTATCGCTATCGCAAAAATACCATGAAATATCGTGATATTATTGTAGGGCCATATCGCCCACCCCTAGCATCATTCCATACTCCATCCAAGGCTTTTCTATGGAGGTTATGCCAACTTTGTGTGCCCAACCAAACACCTTTGTCACCCTAAAGTAACTACATTCACTCATTAGAATGCTGTCTGGATACTATTGGACATATAGCGCCCTGTTTAGTTGTGTCTTTAGGGTTGGTTGTAATAGTGATGCTCAAATCCCATTCAGATCAGCTCAAATCAGCTCAAATCCAGTTCATCTTTCAGGCCTAGTTGAAACCCTCTCATCCTCTAACCTCTTGTGCGTCCCCTTAGGTGATTAAAACATGTAAGAAGATGGGAATCAAGACGGTGGCTGTCCACAGTGACGTGGACTCCAGTTCGGTAAGTGCAATTCACCCACACAAAGCATCCAGTCTGAAATTAGTAGCCATTGACTTTCTCGGGCTGAGCTGTAAAACTAGAGCTGTCAATATCAATCATATTAGATCCATTTGATAAATAACTTTGTAGGACCGAGCGCCTCACTGATGGTCCATTATGAAAATTTGCAGATGGCTTCATGAAATTGTTTAAATCTGTGTGTACATTTGAGACAGAGTGAAACATCAGCGAGTCGAATCTGAGATGCGTTGAGATGTCTTGTACTGTTCTATCTATTGCTGTTAGATGCACTGTGATTTTTCAGGACTCGGTCAGGATGCAGTTCAGCTCAAGAAGTTTGTGATGCATACTAAATAAAATTCACTAATCTGATTTAGTTTGGCTTCGTTAGATCTTTTAATATGAAATGAATGCCACACCAGAGCCGAGGCATCACGATTGTACAGAGAAGTGCAGAGTAAACAGATTAATTCACACCGGGCTTAAAGGCTTTATCAAGCCAGCAGTTTTCAAACAGGACCAACAGTAAATATGGGCTTAATGACCAGTTATGAGGCATGCAGTGTTCTTCAGGGGTTCTGATATACATTAAAAAATGCATCTAAACGTGTGTCTTTCAGGCTCTGTTTCTTACTATGTGACTTGTATAAGAATTTAAAATGTATATCATAAAATTATAATGGAGTTGAATTAAAATACATTGAAAATCCAGGTTAATGAAAGAGTTGTGGTAGATTGAACTATATAAGAGAGTTGTTATAACTCATGTAGCTTCAACCAGCGCCGTCCTCCCCCTCCTTGTAGTCATGGAGGGCTGTTTTCTACCCCCGTAATGTGATGGCTGTCAGTCATCCCCCTCTTCCATATGCATGTAGAGGGTCTTTCACACCAGGCCCCCTGCTGCTGAAGTCAAAACTGGGGGAGGGGAATGTCAGGGGGGTGTTGTGCATTTGATTGGAAGCCTCTAAAGAGCTTCTAAATAAAGATTCTCTTTAACAGGACAGCAGGGGAGCTGCCTATACGCATACAAGAGCAGTTTAGGCCATATTTGCAAGGCTTTTGGGATGGTCTTGTCCTTTTGGGGGGGCGTGAGGGGTTAATTTCTTAAACTGCTGGCTTATTATTTAGTTATTATGCTTAGGTGTTACTATTCAGTATCTACTGGTGCTGTGAATTCCTGTTGTGTAGTTATGAGAGTGAGGAACTGAAACCTGAACCCACATACAAAGTGTAATAGAGGTAACTGAGATTAAGACTCTAGGTTTGAACTCTAGATCTCATTTTGATGCTGATGTGCACCACTGCATGCCGTCATGTAGAGTGCTGAGTGAAAGTCATAGGGAGCCAAAATTGTCTAAAAATTAGGTTTTTTTTTTCTAGCAATTTATCACAGTAGAATAATGACAAATTTTAAAAAATAATGTTTTTTACATAAAATAAATAGTTAATATGTGGGTGAACCTCAGCTATTGTATGAATTGGTTAAATTCCATCAGAACCTTATTTTATTTCATGCAGAATTAATTATATGGGCCGCGCATTGGACAGTAACTGTAAATACTGGACTTTCTCAAGCAGATAATTTTTGTTCATAGTAATGTTTGTGTGTTTACTGTCCAGAAAATGGCTTAATGTATCCAGATTGTTCCACAGGACTGAGTAAACTACATTATGGCACTTTAGGACATTTAGCACTATAGGACAGTCTTTTCCAGCTCATACTAAAGCAGCTGGTCTTATTGCATGTACTTCAATCATATTGTTCAATTTTTTTTAACAGATTAATTAAATAAAACTGACCAACGGTTCACTTCTCTTACATAACAATAACATAACAATTAAATACATAACTTACATGCTAACATTACTAGTATTCATATTGTCAAATATTACTATGTACACTCTGGTGCAGAAGTCTTAGTCACTTCAGCTCATTGTTTGAAAGCCTTTCTCTTAGCAATAAGTGTATTTTGCAAATAAGCATAAATACAACACAAAGTAACATGAATATGTTATTGTGAGAGAAGTAGATCATATCTTGAGCTCCAGTTTGAAGAACAATGTGTAGTTCCAGATTTCTCCTGGACGCCCCAGACATTGTATGAATGTATTCAGTTCCTTCAGCAGTAATCTTGATTTAGCTTAATGAAGTACTGAGCAGTCAAAGCAGGTATTAGATGAGAACTGTTAATAATACTGGGTTGTTTCCACAAGGAGAAGCTTGGAAATGGTTAAATAAACACACTGATGTATGTAAAAGCACTACTTACTGTATTAATACTGTTTCAATATTTAAAATAATAAAGCATAAAAGCTTTCTGTCTGTAAAAATAGCTTTTAAATATAAAGTGTATGTCATATACTTGTAACAGTAACATACCAGTCTTGGATTTTCTTCAGTGGTATATCATTACAGCCTGACACCGTCTGTGATGTGTTTATAGCGTAGACATGCCAATGTTATGTAGTAGGGCTCAAATAAAGTGTTGTAAAAACAATTATCTAGGAAATCTAACAATTTTGTTTGTATTATACATAACTTAAAACAGCAGCAGTCGTCTTAAAGCCTGACTGTATACGTTTTTATAGATGCTGCTAACTGTTGGTGATGTGCTTCATTTTAAGATGTTTGGCCTGAAATGAGATCAGTCAAGTGGGTTTTATATCACACAGTGAACTGTTTCAGTTAGTAGTTCACAGAACTCAGACATCAGAACAGCAACTTTACAGGAGCAGTAAAAACTGTTTTCTGATTTCTGTTCATTCAGTTGTGTTGAAGTAGACAGCTTGAACTAAAAATGTTGAAATCGGACAGTTGTGTGTGGACAGCACTGATATAAATGAATGAAATATGCAGTATATTTTCATTGCATTCCACTGTTTCAGTGGGACTAATGGTGCCTGCTGTTTCCTTTTTAACGGGGACTGTCCGGCACTGCCTCGGGTTAAACAGAAGCTGAAAGTTAACCTTCTTCTCGTTGCTGTGGGTAAACCCTTCCCACGCTGCCAGACGTATTGGTGAGTTTATTGGGCTCCAGAGACAAATGGTCTGAAGGACTGGAGCCCTGATGGTTAGAGAGGAGCCAGACAGAGCACACATGACCTGCTTTAACACTCTGTAAAAGCACTGACCTCACAGATGGCCGAAGGTCTGCAAGTGTCAAAGACTTCAGTGTTGGTGGACCTATAGAGAATCTGTTACTTCTCTTTGGAAACTATAAAAATATGATTGGATGCTGATGGACTGATTCTTCCGGTAATAAGTTTAGCAGGACTGAGAAGAGGTTAACTCGTACAGCACATATATTACTGGTGCTGGGTAGTCGTGATAGAATTCGATGTCACGTTATTCTGGAGCCAGATGACATTAAATGTTAGCATTGTTACATTAAATGCTTTGCTATGTACTTAGCTGTCAGATTCTGGATATTGTGAGTAAAGTTAATAGAACAGAAAACTAAAACCACTGTTTCATGTACATTAGATTATGTATCGATACTTATTATCTATACACAAAAAACATGAGCTGTATGTATTTCCTATAGTCTAACAGAGTTGAGTCGAAGGATGCATGCTTCACCTTGAAAATAATAAGCTTAGATAAACTGAATCAATTAGTGGAATCAGTATTTTTACAGGAAATCAATCTTGAATTTACACAGTCTTAAATTGCAACTAGTAGTTTAATCTAGTGTTTACGTTGGTATTTTGTGGTGGTACCATAAACCATAGCCTAATATGTTCGTGTATCTAGATTACTAGCATTTATAAGCCTACATTGTTAAGAAATACTAAGGGGACAGTTCATTGCAAAATAAAATGTCTCCCTGTAGCTGGATGATGATGATGATGATGATGATGATGTGGCTTTTATATAGAACTGTTAAGGCCACTCTAACTAATTGAGCCCACTTAGTAATTGTTTTCTGTCTGATGCTAAAGCTTCAGCTACAAGGCTGTCCAGGACTACATAAAGGCTAATCTAATTTAGATTTGGGTGTTACTTTTTTCACGGCTTTAAATACCAAATCTTCTATCTAGCATTAGCTTACCTACCATAATAGCAGCTCTGCTTAACACAGAACATGTATGATTTAGATGATAATGATTCAAATCTGTGGAAGCAAAGTGGCAGGGAAATGCTAATCTAAACCTTTTCTGTTGTGTGGATCTGTAGCCTGATTAGCTAACTCACTCCGCAGTGATTCTGACTGAAAAACTTGACAAAACTATGATTAAAACCTACTCTCTGACAGAACAAAAGCTGAGCGTCTGCTGTTAGACTGACTGAAAGCTAAAATCATATCATTTGTGTGGTGGGACTGTAGCAGTTTGGCTAAACTAGTGAGAACTCAGTTAGCAGACCTTAGCTCTCTTAGCTGTAGTGTAGCTCCAGTGTAGCTCTTAACTCTCGCTGAGAGACCAACATGCTTAGTTTTTCTAAGATTTTTCCTGGTTCAGCACCACCTATTGTTTTGCATCCAGCTCACCAATCTAGTACAGCAAATATGTGTTTAGTGCTTAGTTAAATAGCTTTAATTCTAATCTCCTTAGCTGGCCAAACCCTGAGGAAAATGCCTGTACGATTGTCCCAGGCAGATAAAGCAGATCTCAATATCAATCTCTTAATGAATTACTGAATTCTGATTTTTTTTTCCCCTGAACCTTGTTTAAGAGAAAGGCGGAGATTAACATAAGTTAACTTAGTTACTCTGCCTAGAATCGAAGTTTGGTATTTTTTACTTATGGCTGGCTCAAGTAATTGGATTACTCAAGTATTTGTTTGATCCACAACACTGTCATATCAAATACAGAGGCTTATCATTGTCTTAAACAAGAACGTTTTATAATAAAACTGAAACAAAAGTGACAACAATGTATTGAATATGATAATAAGTTACTGCAAGAAGTTCTGGTGATGAATGAGAAAATCATGAGTTCTCCTTCTGCACTGATGGACTGATGAAAGTGTTCTGTGATAAAGAGCTATGTAAGAAAGCAATGAGGTCTCACATAGTTCTCATGAAAACCTTAGTTAGCTATGACTGCGGTGAGATAAATGAGACCCTAAAGAGTTGACCAGTACGTATGACATTGGTTTGATTGCAGAGAAAATGGTTTACGTCTCACTCTGATTTCAAACAGGTCTAGGAGAAGTACCTGAGATCAAGAGGAGATCTCATTTAGAGCATTTCCTCCTCTGACTAAGACCTTTGTGTAGTATGTCCTAAGGAATGACGTATATGGACAAGATGGAGCTGACGCTAGAGCAGCTGTCTTGCTCTGAGGAGCTTCTTCTGGTGTTAGTGGGTCAGATATGGGCTGTCACATTCCTCATGGGCTACACTGCTACATAGATGATTGTTTCCTCCTCTGACCCCCAGTGAAGTGAGCTAATGAACTGACTCTGTTGTTCTGAAACAGGGAAAACACTATATTATCCAGTGCTGAGGTCTAGAATGGTGATCTCTAACCATTGGAGTCCTCAGTGGTCTTTACCCTTGACCCTGACCAGAAGCACTCTATATGAGCAGCCCGTCGCACGTCTCCACACTGACGCGTGTGTGTTAAGTGAAGCGGTGTGGAGGGCAGCAGCTGGTTAGTGAGTTTGTTCTGACGCTGTGCTGTTGATACAGTTGTCGGTGTTAATGCTTCCCCCCGGGTGAAGTCTGTCACCTCATTAGTCAAACACATTCCTGGTGAGGTGTGCAAGTTACTCGGCCTGGTATTGAAGTTTGGTATTTTTACTTATGGCTGGCCCAAGTAATTGGAATATTTATGTATTTTGTTTGATCCACAACACTGTCATCTCAAATATAGAGGCTTAAACTAGAACGCTTTATGTTAAAACTGTAAGTAAGTGACAATAATGTATTGATTATGATAGGCTCTTAAAAATAATGGTCATATTTTGGGTTTGGGGAATTCGGTTTGGTTCCTTGAATGGTCAAACGACCCTTCAGATTGGTGTTGTATATGGTTCTTGTTGGAAGATGGTCTATATAGCACCCAAAATTCGTCAACTATTGTTATGATGCGAAGCTTGTGATGATAGAGAACCCTTTTTAGTGCTATATAGAACAGTTTTTATCATAAAAGCTCATACATGTGTAAAGTTGAGAATGTTTCCAAGGTAGTATTATTTGAGCTCTTGAAATAATGAATGTTGCCCTACTTTATGGTACTGACTGAATTACTTCAAAACCTTGGAGTCCTTGTTATTCAATATCAAATAACCAAATTTGAAGTTGTCAGTCTTATCAGAGTTCATGAGCCAATAAGCATGCTTGTTGTAGACTGGTGTTCGGCTGTCTGGATCATGCTGTGATCTGTTTTTTATGTTAGGGAAGCACCGATATGGGAATTGTGGGCCGATATTGATATCCCATACTTCTTGTCCACATAAGCATTTGTAAAATGTGTAAATTGTGATTGTATCTAAATTGCTTTGCATTATTTGATATACATCATAGCCCATTAATCCAGCTTATGTTCTCTACTGGTAATAGACTAGCAGTGTGGGTTATATGATAATTGCCAATATTTTCACAAGAATGCGATACCTGTCCTGTCAGAAAAGTGTGTTGTGACGTATTTATGAGAACATATCTTCATATTGTACGCTGATGTGTTCTTAAAGCTGAACATAGTGCTAGTAAAGTACTGTAGTAGTAAAGTAGGGTGTTGGTCACTTAACTAGTGACATGGTGTTCAGGGTGTTTAACAAAAAATAAAACCAGTTTGTGTACCTTTCCCTCAGGTTCATGTGAAGATGGCGGATGAGGCCGTGTGCGTAGGCCCCGCCCCCACCAGTAAGAGTTACCTCAACATGGACGCCATCATGGAGGCCATCCGACAGACCAGAGCTCAGGCTGTAAGTGTCCACCTATGCATATGAGAGAAAGAACTTTGGGGAACAAAATGTGGCTTTTGCTAGTAAATTCTTGAAGAAAACATCTTCATGATCATCCCATTGAATTGTGGTTCTTTAGGAGACGAGTTCAGTATATCATGAAACCTCATTTCATCAAAAAAAAATATTTATGTGGTGAATGTGTACACAAATGTGACTAGAGGGACTGTTTACACAGTAATATAGCACTTTTTGATAAATACAGTAAATACAGTATATTTGTGTTATTTGTACATTTGATTAAAGAATGCCTTTGGAAATCCAAAAAGTAATGAATTACTTATTAGTCAGTATTATTTAAAAGTAATTACCGAACTGCTCTGAAACATGTACTTATATATGTAAGAACCTAAACTCAGGGGTTAATGGGTTAAACAAGGGAAAAGTCAAGAACTTGACTTTTAAATTGATTGTGGCATTTCCAAATCACTGTATTTAGATGCATGTTTACATCGCGTTTATATCAGGATAAAGTTGTTTTCCATGAAAACCTGATGATCCATGATTGTATTTCTTAATATTTTACCTTAAGCGAAGGAGCTCAATAATATACAGCTGTATGTAAAGGTTTGGACATTCCTGGTCAAACATTATGTTTTGCTGGTTTGCTTAATGTAAATAAGTTACATAACCTCTACAGAGACTCTCCTCTGCTCATTTTAATGTAGTTATTCAGGTATTACATTACTAGTGTCTGGTGATTTTGATCTAATTCAATATATAATATTGTCGCTGTCTTCAATTTTTGTCGATTTTTTTTCTGTGTTATTTCAACACACGAGCTGCTGCTTACATTACATGACAATTTAAGATTAATGCACCAATAGAAATGCTCCAAAATACCTTTCTGGTTCCATTGACTTACATTGAAAGTAAAGACAGTTTTTGGCCTCTCCTGTAAAGTTACCATTTTTGAGGTATTTTTTTATTTTTTGTTTTGACAGCAAGGATATATGAATACTTTATTTAAGTTATCTCCAGTTACACGTTTCTGGGTTTGTGATTATACCAAAGGGAATGGCTGTAAGTGTAATGTTTATGCTGTTTATTCTCGTTGTCCAAAGAAAAATATGTATCTTCATTTTTTATTTATTTTTTTTTTTTAAAGATTTTTATTTTCTCCATTATTCAAATGCAGACGCTGTCGCTTACATGGTGTAAAAACTTCATGATGAATGGACCAATAGAAATGCTTCAAAATACCTTGAAAGAAAATTCTGGTTCCATTGACTTACATTAAAAGTAAAGACAGTTTTTGGCCTTCCCTGTAAAGTTACTATTTTGGAGATACTTTTGTTTTTTGTTTTGACAGCGACAATATATAAATACTTTATTACAGTTATCTCCAGTTACATGTTTCTGGGTTTGTGATTATACCAAAGGGAACGGCTGGAAGTGTAATGTTAATGCTGTATATCGTCGCTGTCCAAAGAAATATATGTATCTCCATTTTTTTTTTTTTTTTTTCAAAATTCTGTGATGAAACTTTTATGATGAATGGACCTATAGAAATGCTTCAGAATAGCTTGGAAAACTCCTGGTGCCATTGACTTACATTAAAAGTAAAGACAGTATCTGTCCTCTCCTGTAAGGTAAGGCTTTTTTGTAGATACTAGTTTTAGTTTGGACAGCAGTAATATGTAAACAAGCCACATTTTTATAAAGAAAATCTGCAATTTTTATTGATTGCTTAAAGATTTCACAATGAACACATCCTCTATAGCAAACACGCCTCTGCACAATTTCAATACACATTAACTGTTCATTTATTGAATTTAACGCACTGGAAAAAATGAAATAAATCAAGTTACATACTCTATGTTTTATTTTTTCCATTATATTAAACTCAGCAAATAAATAGAAATACCCATATTTGCTTGTGTTCTCTAAATAGGAGATATTAATTTAACCACACTTAGATAATTAATAAAACATTTAATTTGAGCATAGCTGTTTGAACATGGAAGCATCCAAATGTGGAGCTGCTTCTTTTCTCTTTTTCTAATAAATCTCTGTTTTTTAGGTTCATCCTGGCTACGGGTTCCTCTCTGAGAATAAAGAGTTTGCAAGAAGGCTGGTGAGTCTGCTCACTATTACATTCAGGGAAAAAAAAAGAATGAATGCATGAACGAATGAAAGAGAGAGGGATTGGGAAATGAATATTCAAATGACTTTGTTTTACGGTTGGGGTCAGAATGACCCCCTCGCGTGCTGATCTTCCAACACACACAGTGTGTTTTTGTAATTAACAGCTCAGAGCCCCCCTGTAGTAATTTAATTAAAGGTGAGCTCTAAGGTGAGAAGATTATTTGCAAACCAAATAAAAGCCGAGAGGCCGAAAGGTCAGAGGATAAATTCTCTCTCTCTCTGTTAGAGCTTACACCTCAGCTTTTCTATAGGCTCTCTCTGTAGATTACTCATCAGGTGTAGAGCTAAAGGAACATTTCACAGTTTCTTTTTCCGAGGGTTTGTTATTATTCAGCAGTGGAAATGTAAACACGTTCATTCAGAGCGGTTTGATGTGACTCATGGTTCATTATGGAGAAACTGGAAGCCTGGTTCTGGACTGCTTTGCTTGTGGGGGGCAGAAAAACATAATGCGTGGGCATGTTGATAGTCATATTGTTAAAGCCAGAAATATATTCAGGGCTTGAATGATTATATTTGTGCATGAATGATGACAGCAAATCCAATGTTACTGGCTTAAATTAAAATATATGAGGTAAAGAAATAAAAATGTTGCACATGCCTTCAAACTTAAACGTAAACCTAATGATTGAGAGTAAATTAAAATAAAAGAAATTAAAATTAAAATAAATTAAATAAATTAAAAAAATAATGATTTTATTGTGATTCATTTTCAATAACCTGCTTAATTAATTTAGTATAACACTGATAGAACAACTGTTTTGTGAAAAGCTTTAGTACAACTGAAAGTAAATAGACACAGGCTGAGACTAGAATACTCAGAAGTGGAAATAGAAATACGTGAGATACTAATATGATCAGGAAATTACAATATAAGCCAATCAGAACTAAGCAAGGACATATCTTCACACTGCACAGCAAAATGCTATTTTGTGATTGGTTTAGAGATAATAGCCGCTGCTTGCATTGCAATAGGAGGGGCTCAAAGACAAAATCTGGGGGGGAAATGCCCCCTTCAGTCCCCCCCTCAAACACAGACGCTGATTTACAGTGATGGTGATGGGCAGCAGTGCTCCCCATGTCTACAACACAAATCCAGACATTTATTTACTATCAAGACCATCAGTGAACCTACATGTGTCTCCTGCGATTGTATGCACTACTGTGCAAAAGTCTAATCTCATTGTTTAAATCCTTAAATCTTAGCAATAAGTGTATTTTCACCAGTAAGAACTCCAGATATCATTAGAATCAGATGTAAATAATCAAACATACAATACAAAGTATCTTATTGTGAAAGTAGTAGATCATATCTTGAGCTCCAGTTTGAAGAACAAAGTTAGGTTCCAGATTTCTCCTGGACGCCCCAGACATTGTATGAATGTGTTCAGTTCCTTTAGCAACAGTCTTGATTTAGCTTAATGAAGTACTGAGCAGTCAAAGCAGGTATTAGATGAAAACTGTAAATAATACTGGGTTGTTTCCACAAGGAGAAGCTAAAACCACTACTTACTATGTTAATACTATATTAAAACCTTTGCACAGTACTGTATGTAAAGCTGATGAGGGTAGATTAGTGGTGTCTCCGATATCACGTGGTGTATTCATAAACATATTCATATAGTAGCTTTCTATGAGGGAACATTTCAAATCATTAAAAAACCAGACGTCTGGTTCCCATCGTTACCACTGTGACCAATTCTGACCCATCAAACCAGTCTAAAAGACTTCCTTTACATATTAACCCTTTAATTATTCTGATTTTCTTGCATCTACTTCATTTATTTGTCACTCTCTTTTTGTGTGGGATATTAAACATATATAAACACTCTTCCTTTTATAAAGGGAGTTTTTCCTCAACGCTGTTTCTTTCGGCTTGCTCTAGGAGGGCTTGGATCTTGATACCCTTTCTCATGTTTTGCTATGCAGGGACTCTTTTCTTACCATCCTTCTCTTTGATTCCTCTTTGTAATAAACTGCTTTTCTGTAAAGCTGCTTTGAGACAACACTGGTTGTAAAAAGCACTAAATAAATAAATGTTGATTGATTGATTGATTGATTTAGCACATTACTAGTACATCTGAAGTCGAAACATTAATTACATAAATGACAATAAATAAATAAATAAAGTCAGCAGATTGAAGAGTGTAAAACATTGAAGTATTGTCATGCGTGAAGTATTTACAAATTTGCTGCTAGTGTACTTTATCTTTTATCTCTATCTTTTACTTTATCATTCTAAATGTGAGATATTCTGTGTTATTATAATTTTTTTTGCTATATATTTTTAAAAATCTATTTTAATGTAATTACATTTTTGGTCGATTACATAAACACACAATAAATTACTTGTGCATTTGTTTGCGTTCTGTAGCAACAGGTATTGTTTTTCATTCCTCTAAACAAGACAGTAAACGTAATAGCTTTCCATTAAGATGAAATCATTATACAATATTTTATAAAACAGGTCCAGTCCTAAAATCTGATTGGCTAGGCTGTGAGATGTGCACACCTCTGACCACCTCACAACATCTGAACTCACAAAAATGCATTTATATGAGGTAATATTTGACTCTAATGCTGCCTCCATGATTCACTGAATGTATCAATGATATAGGAACCCCTTTCTGTTTAAACTGATGTGCTGGTTAACTAATTATTTAGAATTAGCCTGATCAGCTAGGTAATAGGTTAAATGATAGCAAACATGCTAAACAACTCCATCAATGATAACACATTAGTTTGAACTAAACATTTACGAGGTGGTTCACTGAGAACCTGCAGTACTGAAATCAAAAGAGCTTTACCTGAACAACGTAGACGCTTCAGATGTCCATGTTTCAGTAGGAACTAACATTTAAACCCAGGCTGAACCTCAAACAGCTCAGTGCTCCCTAAATAGTGTGCTATGTAAGTTTTAAAGTCCTGGCTTCTACAGACAAACAGGAATGAACTGGACTTGCGATGATAATTTCATGACTAAATGGTGTATGAAGTGTTTTGTACCTTAAACACTGCAGTATTATCATATTCTCATTTTTATCTAACACAGTTATACCAGTAATATACAGTGACCTCCATATACAGCATGATAGCAGTAGTCCATACTCTAGAAGAGCTCTTCTATTTCTCAGCAGTTACACTAGTACACTTGTAGTATTACACTAAATGCAGATACTTTGGATCTTATTTTGCTGTATTTTATTTATTTAATTTTTTTGCCCCTTTGCCCTTCAGCCCGTGTTGTTGTTGTTGTTGTTGTTTTTGATTCTGAATCATGAGACGAGAGAAAACGTGGCTGGCGGAACCATAGAGAGCAGTCTCCAGCCAGGCCAACCCGTTACTGCGGCAACCACGCCGACCCCCTGTGCCAGCGTGATATCTTTATTTGCCCTGGTTAGATCTGCACTGGATCAGGAATGACTGGCGCTTTCCAGAATATATATATATATATATATATATATATATATATATATATAAAATTCTCTAAGCGATCTTTACATCTCCTCCTCAACTCCCTCACAAACAGACTCTGTGCTGCAGGACACACACACACAAACACGTTTGTCTTGCTATATTTGTGAGGACGTCCATAATATGTGCTATGGTATGCTAGATCTAATCCCCAAATCCTTAATCTCAGTATCCCAGAGGCAGTTTCTATGTTCTGTTAGAGCAGAAAGGAAAGTTAGCTGAAAAATTAGTTTTAAAAACATGTTAATGGAAAGTGTGACATAAGAGAGGGCCAGCAAAGTGTTTTCACTTAAATTGTCCTCTACTTATGGTGAGGTCCTCAGAAATGTAGCAAAGCAAGAACACAAACACACTGCCTTGCACTGCGGGACACTCCTCCTCAGAGAGACGAAGAGTGAACAGAATGTGACAAAGAACAACATCTACAAACTCCTCTCTCTGTCGTCTGTTCTCTCTTGCACTCTTTCACTCTCAGTTTCTCTCGCTCACGCTCTCTCTCTCTCAGTTTGTGTAGAGAGAGAGAGATAGAGAGAAGAGAGAGGGAGACAGAGCATTTCTTCAAGCAGCCAGTGGGAGTGTTAGTCAGTGTGATGACGTTGGAGTAAGCGGGGTTCCTTGGAAAACTCCTTTGATCTAATTCAGGATCAGGTGCAGGCGCACGTTGTCCCAGCAACCCTGACCTCACACTGATACACAGTTTAGTAACGGTACTGCAGAATATTAGACCTTAATCTACTCTCTTCTAGATCTCTCTACTGTAATAGTACTGTAGAATATTAGACCTTAATCTACTCTCTTCTAGATCTCTCTCTACTGTAATAGTACTGCAGAATATTAGACCTTAATCTACTCTCTTCTAGATCTCTCTCTACTGTAACAGTACTGTAGAATATTAGACCTTAATCTACTCTCTTCT
The DNA here is from genome assembly GCA_021613375.1 of Megaleporinus macrocephalus. Lineage (NCBI taxonomy): Eukaryota > Metazoa > Chordata > Actinopteri > Characiformes > Anostomidae > Megaleporinus > Megaleporinus macrocephalus. The sequence continues at coordinate 27,412,740 of CM038722.1, forward strand.
AGATCTCTCTACTGTAATAGTACTGTAGAATATTAGACCTTAATCTACTCTCTTCTAGATCTCTCTCTACTGTAATAGTACTGCAGAATATTAGACCTTAATCTACTCTCTTCTAGATCTCTCTCTACTGTAATAGTACTGTAGAATATTAGACCTTAATCTACTCTCTTCTAGATCTCTCTACTGTAATAGTACTGTAGAATATTAGACCTTAATCTACTCTCTTCTAGATCTCTCTCTACTGTAACAGTACTGTAGAATATTAGACCTTAATCTACTCTCTTCTAGATCTCTCTCTACTGTAATAGTACTGCAGAATATTAGACCTTAATCTACTCTCTTCTAGATATCTCTACTGTAATAGTACTGTAGAGTATTGGGCCTTAATCTGCTCTCTTCTAGATCTCTCTACTGTAACAGTACTGTAGAATATTAGACCTTAATCTACTCTCTTCTAGATATCTCTATTGTAATAGTACTGTAGAGTATTGGGCCTTAATCTGCTCTCTTCTAGATCTCTCTACTGTAATAGTACTGTAGAGTATTGGGCCTTAATCTACTCTCTTCTAGATCTCTCTCTACTGTAATAGTACTGCAGAATATTAGACCTTAATCTACTCTCTTCTAGATCTCTCTACTGTAATAGTACTGTAGAGTATTGGGCCTTAATCTACTCTCTTCTAGATCTCTCTCTACTGTAATAGTACTGCAGAATATTAGACCTTAATCTACTCTCTTCTAGATCTCTCTACTGTAATAGTACTGTAGAGTATTGGGCCTTAATCTACTCTCTTCTAGATCTCTCTCTACTGTAATAGTACTGCAGAATATTAGACCTTAATCTACTCTCTTCTAGATCTCTCTACTGTAATAGTACTGTAGAGTATTGGGCCTTAATCTACTCTCTTCTAGATATCTCTACTGTAATAGTACTGTAGAGTATTGGGCCTTAATCTACTCTCTTCTAGATCTCTCTCTACTGTAACAGTACTGTAGAATATTAGACCTTAATCTACTCTCTTCTAGATATCTCTACTGTAATAGTACTGTAGAGTATTGGGCCTTAATCTGCTCTCTTCTAGATCTCTCTACTGTAATAGTACTGTAGAGTATTGGGCCTTAATCTACTCTCTTCTAGATCTCTCTCTACTGTAATAGTACTGCAGAATATTAGACCTTAATCTACTCTCTTCTAGATCTCTACTGTAATAGTACTGCAGAATATTAGACCTTAATCTACTCTCTTCTAGATCTCTCTACTGTAATAGTACTGTAGAGTATTGGGCCTTAATCTACTCTCTTCTAGATCTCTCTCTACTGTAATAGTACTGCAGAATATTAGACCTTAATCTACTCTCTTCTAGATCTTTCTACTGTAATAGTACTGTAGAGTATTGGGCCTTAATTTACTCTCTTCTAGATCTCTCTACTGTAATAGTACTGCAGAATATTAGACCTTAATCTACTCTCTTCTAGATCTCTCTACTGTAATAGTACTGTAGAGTATTGGGCCTTAATCTACTCTCTTCTAGATATCTCTACTGTAATAGTACTGCAGAATATTAGACCTTAATCTACTCTCTTCTAGATCTCTCTACTGTAATAGTACTGTAGAATATTAGACCTTAATCTACCCTGTTCTAGCTCTTTCTACTGTAATAGTACTGCAGAATATTAGACCTTAATCTACTCTCTTCTAGATCTCTCTACTGTAATAGTACTGCAGAATATTATACCTTAATCTACTCTCTTCTAGATCTCTCTACTGTAATAGTACTGTAGAATATTAGACCTTAATCTACTCTCTTCTAGATCTCTCTACTGCAATAGTACTGTAGAGTATTGGGCCTTAATCTACTCTCTTCTAGATATCTCTACTGTAATAGTACTGCAGAATATTAGACCTTAATCTACTCTCTTCTAGATCTCTCTACTGTAATAGTACTGCAGAGTATTGGGCCTTAATCTACTCTCTTCTAGATCTCTCTACTGTAATAGTACTGTAGAGTATTGGGCCTTAATCTACTCTCTTCTAGATCTCTCTACTGTAATAGTACTGTAGAGTATTGGGCCTTAATCTACTCTCTTCTAGATCTCTCTCTACTGTAATAGTACTGCAGAATATTAGACCTTAATCTACTCTCTTCTAGATCTCTCTACTGTAATAGTACTGCAGAGTATTGGGCCTTAATCTACTCTCTTCTAGATCTCTCTACTGTAATAGTACTGTAGAGTATTGGGCCTTAATCTACTCTCTTCTAGATATCTCTACTGTAATAGTACTGTAGAGTATTGGGCCTTAATCTACTCTCTTCTAGATCTCTCTACTGTAATAGTACTGTAGAATATTAGACCTTAATCTACCCTGTTCCAGCTCTTTCTACTGTAATAGTACTGCAGAATATTAGACCTTAATCTACTCTCTTCTAGATCTCTCTACTGTAATAGTACTGTAGAATATTAGACCTTAATCTACTCTCTTCTAGATCTCTCTACTGTAATAGTACTGCAGAATATTAGACCTTAATCTACTCTCTTCTAGATCTCTCTACTGTAATAGTACTGCAGAATATTAGACCTTAATCTACTCTCTTCTAGATCTTTCTACTGTAATAGTACTGCAGAATATTAGACCTTAACCTACTCTCTTCTAGATCTCTCTCTACTGTAACAGTACTGCAGAATATTAGACCTTAATCTACTCTCTTCTAGATCTCTCTACTGTAATAGTACTGTAGAGTATTGGGCCTTAATCTACTCTCTTCTAGATCTCTCTACTGTAATAGTACTGTAGAGTATTGGGCCTTAATCTACTCTCTTCTAGATCTCTCTCTACTGTAACAGTACTGTAGAATATTAGACCTTAATCTACCCTGTTCTAGCTCTTTCTACTGTAATAGTACTGTAGAGTATTGGGCCTTAATCTACTCTCTTCTAGATCTCTCTCTACTGTAACAGTACTGTAGAATATTAGACCTTAATCTACTCTCTTCTAGATCTCTCTACTGTAATAGTACTGTAGAGTATTGGGCCTTAATCTACTCTCTTCTAGATCTCTCTCTACTGTAACAGTACTGTAGAATATTAGACCTTAATCTACTCTCTTCTAGATCTCTCTACTGTAACAACACTGCAGAATATTAGACCTTAATCTACTCTCTTCTAGATCTCTACTGTAATAGTACTGCAGAATATTAGACCTTAATCTACTCTCTTCTAGATCTCTCTACTGTAATAGTACTGTAGAATATTAGACCTTAATCTACTCTCTTCTAGATCTTTCTACTGTAATAGTACTGTAGAGTATTGGGCCTTAATCTACTCTCTTCTAGATCTCTACTGTAATAGTACTGCAGAATATTAGACCTTAATCTACTCTCTTCTAGATCTCTACTACTACTACTACTAATAATAGTAGTTGTAGTAATAATAGTAATAATAATAATAATAATAATAATAATAATAATAATAATAATAATAATAATGGAAGAGTAGATTACACTACCGGTTAACAGTTTATATAGAGCTTGAAAAAATAACTAACATGATAGCTTGTGTCACAGTTCTCTCTTCTTAGGATGTTTTCGATATGGTCAATACGTATTGTCTAAATTTAAGAAGAATATGTAATTTTTTTTTTTGTTTTTTTTTTTTGCTATTTTCTGGGCTTTTTTATCCTAAAAGACCAGAATTTCCTATTTTTCTGTCTTGAACTGTAAATGTGGTGTGCTAGATTGCATGTATGTCATGGTTTTAATGTTATACAAGGTTTGGTTATTTCTAATTGCTCATTAATAGGCAGTTCCATAAGAGAATGTTGTTAGCAATGCAGGGAATGTTGTGAGTAATGCAGGGAATGTTGTTAGTAATGCAGATTGTGACTGTATAATAAAGTTGCAGCTCTGTTAGGCCTGTTTTAATTGGATTTAATATAGTGACTAAAATAATTAGTTTTGATTAGACACTTTGGAAGTGCTTTTAGGTATGGACAATATAGTCCACAATATACTCAGTAAATCATATTGTGATGTCACAATAATGATAAATAATGATATATTGCTTTAGTGGTGTTACAGGTTCTGTTTTGGCTGTTACAACTTAATACTAATGTGAGTTTTAAATATCATGATGCATATCATGCGTTGTCAAGTTCTGTGATATATTTTTTCTGTATCATCAACCCCTGAATTTAGACACACTCAGAATCAAAGGACGTGGATGTATTTTCCACTTCATTAGAGTTATGAAGTAGCTTATATGTAATTGTGCAGGGACACATTGCATCATCATTGTTTTCCAAAGAAAAACATGTATTTACAGTTTTGTCCCATTTAATTTTCCTAAGCAGCTTACATTTACATTGTTAGAAAAGTTCATTGTTTATGTAGAAATGGAAATGCTGTAGAATAGCTTTTAAGACATTCTGGTTCTGGTGCCTTGCATTAAAAGTAAAGTATGGTGTGATCCTCTCCTGTAAAATTGCCATTTTGGAGGTTTTTACAACAAATGTTTGATTTTATACACTTGACCATCCCTCTTTGTCTTAGTTGAGCAAGTTCCATAAGCTGAATATGTTACATATCATTGTTTTTTTTTTTTTTTTTAAACTATTTACCTCTATTTTTATCGATTTTTTTTAAAATGTGAACAGCTGCTGTTTACATGGTTTGAAAATAATGATATAATCATATAATAATGAATAAACCAATAGAAATGCCCAAAAATAACCTAAGTCATTAAAAGTAGAGTATGTTTTTGACCTGATCTGTAAAGTTCTTAAAAAAAATACTTGTTTTTCATAGGCCAGTGACGATATGCTTATTAGCTACCTGAAAATAACTTTCTTTTCTTTGCGTCTTGGCTCCTCCCTCTGAGAACAAATGCAGAGATGAGATATGAGGATTCAGGAACTAAACTTTCGCCACCTGATGTGCCCCTTACTCAGATATCGATTTATCTGTCGCCAATTAACACTTGCCTTGTTAATGTCTGACTTCTTACATTTACTGTGGCACAAAAGCTACATTAACTTTTTAAAAATATCTTGCATAGCTTAAACACTACCAGAGTTTCTGTGCTCTGTCCTGTTTTATAGATAGCAGTAAGTTTCAGAAACAGCTTTGAGAGGCTGATGACTCTATTGTGAACCTTTGATCTCTATTTTGCTCCTAACTACTGATTTTGGAGTCTTGCCTGGCAACAGAGCTGGCTACACAGGAAAGAGATCTAGCAATTTTGATTGATTCATTGATTGATTGGCAGATTGGTATATAAAGACAGATTGGACTTCAGAGGACAGGACTTTTCAGACGTCCTAAAGAGAGTACTGATGTATCTGTATTGATTTTTTTTGGGAAGTTGGAATCCCTTATGATTAATGTGAATATTATATTGTAAAGTATGTATGTATGCATGTTTTGGCCAAAACAAAAATTGAATGTAAAATAAATAAATCTCAATAAATGGCTCCAGGTACATTTGTGTACTCTTAATAGAATACATGTGAATTGGATAGTAATTTAATTGTAATAAATCATTTCCTAAACTTTCGAATGTCAAATAATAAATAAATTTAGAAATTAAAAAAATTGAGATTTCATGATGCGGTTGTTTCTTAGATGATACACTGCACTTTTTGTAATTGTATGAGTTTGAGAATTTCCTGATTTGTTGAATTGCTTCTTAAAGAATCATAACCGAATCAAGTCTTAATACTGAATCACTCACTAAAGCACTGCTATTAAATTGGATCATTTTGAAATTTGAGATTTTTGAAAGTTTTGAATACATTTTGAAAGAATTGTAGTTAATTCTTATCATTGTACACTGAATCATATTCTTAATCGTATTGAAGCATGTTCACTCCCTCCTTAAGGAATCATAATTAGTAATACACTGAACCTTTCTAATCAAATAATATCCTTTTTATGTTTTAATGATTTGTTGAATTGCTTCTTTAAAAATCAGAATTGAATCTCAAATACATTCATTCATTCATTTCCCAAAACACTGTGATCAGACCGCATCACTCAGAAGTTTGTGATGCGTTCATGTTGCTTCTTAATGTTCAAGTTGAATCACAGTTGAATCAGCTGAACTAATAATACACTGAATCGTTTTCTACAGCAGTGTGTTATTGACTCACTGAATCATTTCGTAAAGAATCGAAATCTACGTTTGTGGTCACGGTTCGTTTTATCCTTTTTTATCGCTGCTCGAGTGTTTGATGGCTTTTCTCCTCACAACACACACACACACACACACACACACACACACACACGCACAGAGTGGGCCGTCGGCTGCCTTCTGTGAGTGTGTGGAAATGAAGATGTCATTACATTAGCAGTTGAATGGTGATCCTCCCCCTCTACACACACGCACACACACCACACACATTCACATATGAATACAAGGTGAATGAGCCCCCTCATTGTGAATGGAAGCCCCCTCTGCCCGACAGTTAGTACACTTTTATGCAGCGCAAACGACTGGCCCAAGAACCCTCGGGCCCAGAAAGATCTGTTAGGATTACCTCTATGGCCTCTTTACCATGGCAAAAAGACATTGCCTTTGAATAGAGGAGAGGAGATTGACTTGAGAGTTGAAGTGGGCTTTTAGGGGGAGCTTGGACACTGTGTGTGTGTGTGTGTGTGGGCATGTGTGTGGTTGTCATTGGCACAGGGGAAACTTCTCAGAATTCTTATTTTGTCCCCTGAACTGTTTATGATTTGTGGGAGAAAGCACTAAACAGAGTAAATAGATCCACTGCTGTCATTAATATGTAACGGATATAAAGAAAATGTATAATTAATAAATTACTAATTAAAAATTACTAAGTAATAAAACTCCCTCAGAACTAAAACTTCACCACTTGTATAGAAAACAGATGATTACACTTAATTCAATGCTAAACCTCATTTCATGGTTGTGCCTCACTCAATTCCATAGTTACTGTAACGTGGTTTAATGATGATTTGTTTGATGATTTGTAAAAAAATGAAAACTCTTCTAGACATGTACACATACATATGTAGTGTTTACTTCATTGCCGTCCAGAGAAAAAACAAGTATAACACTAAACGTTTAAGTTCAGTAGAGGGTATAATGTTAATATAAGTTAAGAGTAAAGTACATAAAGTATTTATTTAAATAATTTATTATAAAGTATTTTTTGTTATTATAATTTTTTAGTGTAAGATTAGAATATTGTTATTTAAGGTGTATATATATATATATATATATATATATATATATATATATATATATATATATATATATATATATATATATATATAAAGTTTATTTTTTGGAGCATTACTATTGATCCAGTTACCATTATTTATTTTTTTTATCATTATTATTATTTTTTTTGTTAGAAAACAAACAATCTATAACATTTTCTATAATAATACATTTTCTATAATTTAACATTTTGGAAAAGAATTAAAACATAAAATGTGGCATTTATCTTATTTAGATTTTATATTTCATTGCATACCAATTTGTTAAATGTAACAAACACATTGAATTTAGAAAATTTACTCTAAAATTAGTAGAATAAATGTGGTATTTAACTGTGTTCTCAGGAGCAGAGGTGTTAACTTATTTCACTTAGAAAATCAACAAGATGTAATACGGTAGGGAACCGAAACTTCTGCATACGACTGTGTGCTACACCTAATTTCACTGCTAGTAGCAAGCTGTGAGTAAACTAATGCTGAGTGCTGTATTAGTATCTTATGTTCAGGACTGTACAGCACTTGCTCTGTATAAACACTTAGTTTCTCACTCTTTAGTTGTACAGGACTGATGGTTTGGATGCAGTGAAGTCCTTCACACACACACACACACACACACACACACACACACACAGTGGAGGTGTGAAAAAGAGCGGGAGGAGGGAGGAGTGCGTGAGTGACGGCTGAATAGACGGAGGTGTTTTATTGGATTTGATTAGTCGGATCCCACCGAGAGAGCTTTTAGTCAATACTGTCTACCATTACAACACATACGGGCTGGACAAATCACCTCCGTAACGATTGAGAAATAACAGACACAGCTTGATTTACGTTTCGTTTCACTTCATCTTTCTGTTTATGTATTTATTCAGTAAGTTAAGTTATTTTAAAAATAAACCTTACTAGCCATTTTCTGTATTTATCAGTTTATTTATTATAAATGTTACGTTAGTAAAAGTGTATTTATTCTTTATTTTATTGTAATCATTTATTGTAAAGTATATTTTAATGTAACATTAGAATATTGTTATTTAAGATTTTATTTTTTGTCTATTTATACATATTTTATATATTTATACGTCATTTATATGGGAGAAAATGTTTACAGCATGTCTGGTTCTTATTTAGTGAAACATTTTAGCAGATTTGTGTTATCACTGCCGCTGCGATAGAATCTGGATTTTTTTTAAATATAACTTGAAACACAAAAATTACATAATCAGTGGACTAAAGATTCACGAGTTTTATTGTCATATGTACAGCAGAACAGACAGTTACACTGTACAATGAAATTCTTACTTTGCTGTTCCTCCATTCACCAATAGATAAAGATAACAAATAAAAGAAATAATAATAAATATATACAAAATATATAAAGTATAATAATAATATATAATAATATATAAGTTAATATATAATATATAAGTTGAAGTAAATAAAAGTATTTTTTTATATAGTTAAAAAATAAAAAATAAAAGTTGTGTGTGCTTTTATGTGCAAGTATGAAGAGCAGCAGCCATAAAGTGCAAGTTGCAAGTAACAAATGTAAACAATAATGTTTGTGTGAGTAGCGAATGTAAACAGTATTGTATGTAAACAGTAGTACAGTGAGTGTAAGGTGCAGTTAAAATCAGACCAGTTAAAACCAGTTCAGAAAGGAGAGATTAGAGAGGTAGTGTGTGAGGTGTTCACAATCAATGCTCCAAAATTACACATAAAAAAAATAATTTCTCCATTAACATGTTTTCCCTTCTCCTGTGTGTGGACATATGTTTGTGAGCCTGTTATTTTATCACTTGTCTCCTTGTTGGTGTTGTCGTGTTTTAAATCTTGAGTCTCTTTCTGTTGAAACACTAGATAAACTCACACCTGAGGGATATGATATTGTTTAGTTTTACCTATACAAACCTTTTACCTATACAAGCTTTGTTCCTGCAGGGTCTGTCTCTTCACCTCTCTGACTTTCTATCTATCTCTCTCTCTGTCTAGCTATCCAACAACCTGTCTACTTGCCTGTGCAGCTATTTTTCTTTTTGGAAGCATGGAATTCTGGGCCTTTTCTTTTTGCCCATACTTCATGAAATTAACACACAAAGTAAAAGCAACACAGACTTTTTAATTATTTCAAAAAACAAAAATTACTAAACGGAAATAGAGAATTTTCTTCTAAACACTGAGTTAAATCTGCTTTGTATTTGTTGTGCTGCTGATCTCTCTCTCTCTCTCTCTCTCTCTCTCTCTCTCTCTCTCTCTGTTTTCCTTCTCCTCCTCTCTCCTCAGCCTGTCACTAATTGTATTGTTTTGGAGGAGTCATGGGGTCAGATCTTCCTCCTAATTACAGACTCCTCTGTGCTGATACTCGCCCCAGGCCTTCTATCTGTAGCACATTAGCCAGGAACTGATTCTCGTGCGCGAGAAAGGGGGGTTTAAAACAGAAGTGGAACCCCCTCTTCCCGGGCCGTG
>CM038722.1:27424940-27452440 GCA_021613375.1 Megaleporinus macrocephalus
TGAATATTTTTTTCTTGCTTCTCTCTTCATTTCTCTCTCTTTCTATCCCCCCCTCTGTGTAAATGTGATTTAATGACCCCTCGTCGTGGCCGGTTTGACACTTCCTGGGCTTATTGGCTCTATAAAGCCGAGCAGTGTTTCTCTCTGGCTGCAGACAAAAGCAGCAGATCTGAGTGATATTAGCATATGAGAGAGTGTTTAACGACCGCAGTGTCATCCACCAGATCGCTATCGCGCCCTCGCACCCTCGCGCTAAAACACCACTCGTTTAGATTAGGACGTACCTGCGCTGTGGGGTTTCTCACCTGCCGCTGATTAAGGTGAGATTGTTTGGTTTGTTCAGGTCGTGTTCAGTTCTCATCACACAGTGAATTAATAACTGAGTCAGTCACACAGTTCTGAAAAACAGAGTCTCTCACAGTCCTCTCCTGGAGTGAAACCACAGCAGTGAGGAACTCACCACCTTTACCAGCAGATAGATAGATAGATAGAGCCCCCTCTGCTGGCTGAGAGGGGGAAGTGCAGACACTGATTGTTTATTTATCATGGCATTTATTGATTTCTCAGTTTCTTTTTCTGATTTGCCTTTAAATTCTTTAACTTCTACTTTAGATTTAGTTTTCTCTTAATTTCTGTCTCCGTTTTCTTTCTAACGTTCTCGTTCCAGTCATTTGTAATGTTACACCCTCAACTGCATCCCTGTATCATCCAGATGTAGCACCTGTGCAGTTTCTAAAGCTTCTACCATCCAGACCCAGATTCTCTCAGTTCTACTTTGAATTTAGTTTATTAAACTGTAAATACTGTAAAGACGGGATCCTCCCAAGGTTTCTTCCTCCAGTCTGAGGGAGTTTTTCGTTGCCACTGTCGTCTCTGGCTTGCTCACGGGGGGATATATGTTGTGGCTTCATGTTTCCAAACTTCTATACAGCTGCTTTGTGACAACGTCATTGTAAAAAGTGCTATATATATGAACTTGACGTGACAGCATTAGTAGAATTAGCCTGTGTGTGGATTTAGTGCTGTAAGTAAAGAACAGCTGTGAACATTTGTAATATAATTCTGTAATGTTTTGTTTCTAGGATGCGGAGGAGGCGGTGAAGATTGCAAAGCAAATTGGTGTGTAATTTTGAGTTTATAGTTTTTATAGTGTTTGGAGCTTATATTTTGAGATTATATTTTGGTGTCAGTCAATCATTTTAAACTTTTAATATCTAACCACCTTTAGACAGCCATTTTTACATTTTCGTTTAATGTATTTTAGCTACTTTCTTCTCAGTTGTTTTGATTTAAAATGTTTAAATTTTGTTTTTATTTCCTTTATATCAATCCCTGTTCATGTGAATACTCTTCTACATTGAAAATGAGTGTTACCCTCAATGTACTTCCGAGCTAGAATAAATGATTGATTGATTATAAGTAACATGTATACATACATACATACATGCATACATACATACATACACACACACATCTCTCTCTCTCTGTCTCTCTCTCTCTCTCTCTCTCTCTATATATATATATATATATATATATATATATATATATATATATATATATATATATATATATATATCCCAGTCATCTATGAAGCTATGAAACTAATCTGTATATACTTCTGAGCATCAGAAACTGAAGTTTAGGCCACATATGTATCCTAAAAGTTCTCAGTGTTATTATGTTTTTAACTCTTGTTTGTTGGATTACTGTGGCAGGTTACCCGGTTATGATCAAAGCCTCGGCCGGCGGTGGAGGAAAAGGCATGAGAATTGCCTGGAACGACGAGGAGACCAGGTGAGACATACACGAGACCTACACAGTGCAGATCAGCTTGCATCACAAAGACTTTATTTTTCTGATGTGTTTTCCATAAACGTCAGCTGTTAGTCTTTTCAGAAACCTTTTATATTTAAAGTTTTATAGAGTAATTTAGAGTAATAGAGTAATGCAGATAGATCTATGGCAGTTTTAAGAATGAAATTCTTCTAATATGAATAAAAACTATATAATATTCATAATATTGATGGTGAGTAAACACAGAATTGTAGTCCAGCAAAAAAAATAAAAAAAAATAAAAGTCAGACAAGATATAAATATATACACATTACACATTCTATACATATCATAGGAGTAGGTCAGTGTTCCTCTGTATCTCTGGGATCTGTTGTCAGGTCCTGTATCTACTGTAGTGTCTTTCTTGTTGATACAGCGCTGAAGTGGCTTGCCTGTAATTGCTGTTCTTATCTCTGAAGTGAAGTTGGGTCTTTGTCTCTGTTGTAATTGGATTCATCGCAGACAGTGAGAAAGCGCTGGAGTGAGAAGAGACGAAAGAGACTTTATCTGATAAGCGAAAGAGCTTTGTTACTGACACCATGTCAACAGCCCCCAATTCACTTTACCAGCTCCTCACCAGCTGACCAATCAGAGCAGGCAGTCTGAGGAACTGGCCCAATCAGAACACAGTTGACTTTGAGAGCAGTTAATTCTCAATTTGTACTCCTCAGTCTCTCTCGGGATTAGGATTGAGTGGCACTGATTAAAATAAAGAGAAAAGTCATATCGTCCATTTTTGACTATTTTTATTTTTCAACATCATTTGAACACGACAGCAGCCGTTTCCATTATCATCAAATTTTATGATGATTGGACCAACAGAAATGTTTCAAAATAACAAAAAGTATTCTGGTTCCATTACCTTACATTGAAAATGAAAACAGTTTGTTTTCACCTGTAAAGATGCTTGACGACCATATGCTTGAGATAATTTAATAAATAACATCACAGAATCTCAGATAACATTTAATTAGCATGTATACGATTTTACCATGTGTGTATTAATAACACCACAGTTGAAACTAGTCTTTATATGAGAGTCTGTTTTCTCGATGGCCATTTGGTAGAACCACCGGGCGGCTATTTCCAGTCGTACACGACCAGCGTCCTGTCTCTTAGAGCGAACAGTGACCTATAATACTGAAACGCAATGCAACTTATTTAAAATCACTGTTAAAATATGACCTGATGATCTAAGTATTTTGTGTTTGGATCGAATGATGGACATTGGTTTTGGCTACACACAGACATCCATAACTAAGGGGCGGGGCTAAGCTGATTACCTCTTTTTATTGAAGAGTGGGAGTTTTTTATATATATATATATATATATATATATATATATATATATATATATATATATATATATATATATATATATATAAACAGACACTATGTTGTTGGGAGACTTTCTGTTAATATTCTATACAGTAGACAGTCTCCTCTTCCTTTATCATTTCTGTAAGTAAAAGCTGAATACTAAATTTGAAAATTAAAATATTTTGAATACTAAATTTATATATAAAAAAAAAAAAGTAGGAACAAGACTAGCTTATCGTTGCTGTCCAAAGAATTAAAAAAAATTCCACTGATTTTTATTTTTAGATATCATTTGAATCCTTCAGCTGCCGTTTACATTGTATAACAATTTCATGATGAAGGATCAAAGGTATATGCTCCAAAATCACTTGGGAAAAATTCTGGTTCGCTGACTTACATAGAAAGTATAGACAGTTTTTGTCCTCTACTCTAAAGTTGCTATTTTTTTCATTGGACAGCGACATTATGTATATTATAGCAAAACAAATTGGTCAAGTATGCCGTTTGCAACTGCAAAGCAAACTGATGATATTGACTTATAGATAACATATCCCTCAAACTCATTCAAGATAGTAAAGCAAGAGTTTTATTATAAATCTGAGCACAGTCACCCCCCCCCCCCCCAAAGTAGTAAGTGCACTACAGTGCTAATGTATCGCCAAATTTGAAAATTGCGCAGAATTGACTCAACTGTCTTTAAAAAAAAAAAAAAAAAAAGTAGTTATTGATTTTCTAATAACGGCTTTGTGATCATTTGTTAAAGCTTGGAAACGTCTGCTTGTCTCTTTAGGGAAGGCTTTCGTTTCTCCTCTCAAGAGGCAGCATCCAGCTTTGGGGATGATCGGCTTCTTATTGAGAAGTACATCGATAACCCCAGACACATCGAGATCCAGGTGAGCTTAAATGAGTGTTTGAGAAAGTGTTTGCTGCCATGCTGATAGAAAACACCACCTACCACTAGTGTCACACTATTTCAGGCAGACTCTTATATTTCTTTTGAGCTATTTAACTTTTTATTATTTGTAATCTCTTACCCTTTATCTTAGTTTCTTACTAATTAAATCTTAACTTTTATCTATTTTTAGTATTGTTATTATTTCTATTTTTATATTCACTGTTATTTTTTAATTTTCATATGATGTATATTAGCTACTTTCTTCTCAGTTGATTTGATTTATAATGAATAACTTTGTTTTTATTTTCTTTGTCATGTCAATCCCTGTTCATATAAATCCTCGGCTACATTGAAAATGAGGGTTGCCCTCAATGTACTTCGGAGCTAAAATAAATGTTGATTGATTGATTATAAGCAACATGTATACATACATACACACACAGACACACATATATATATATATATATATATATATATATATATATATATATATATATATATATATATATATATATATATATATATCCCAGTCATCTTGAATGTTCTTTGGCCACTTGATAAAATGAGTGTCGAACCTGTTATGGGCAATTAATGGACATTTGGTTGGAATACATTACAGTCAGGGTGAGCAGCTGTGGGGTGTTTGTGTACTGTCCAGTTGCTTTATAATAATAATGTTTAATAATATAAATCCCACTGCAAACTAGTTAAGACAGTATGTGTAATACAAAAACGCAACTGACCTGTTATTAAACAAGAGCAGCACATAGAAAAGATATGTGGTGTTTAAGCATATGATCATCATCATGTATATGTTTTTCTGTAAACATAATGCCTCTGAATGCATTCTGAAATTCATACCTGCTAGGACTGGGAACACTGAGATGATGTAATCATGCATGCTTATAACAGCACAAATCAATCCCTACAGGACTTCTATAACTGAAGAATGGCAAAGAATGATCCCAGACTAAATCACTGAACCTTTTACAATCTACTGTGTTCTGATATGTTGATGTTAATGGGGACGATTGTGTTATCGTGTGTCTTTGCATGCAGGTATTAGCGGATAAGCACGGAAATGCTCTGTGGCTGAACGAGAGGGAGTGTTCCATCCAGAGACGAAACCAGAAAGTGGTGGAGGAGGCGCCCAGGTGTGGCAGAAGAAAGTTACTGTAGCTTTAAAGGAGCATTAAGGAGTGCAGACCATTACATTAACTTATTAGTTCATCATTAATTTGGCTGATATAAAATAAATACATAGAACAGTTTGTGTTCCTCAGGACTCTAAATGCTAAAGATGCTTATAAAAGATGGGAAGCAATATAAAGTGATGGAAAATTGTGATATTGTGAATTAAGATAACAAGAGAGAGTGTTTTTAAATGTTAGGTTTTATATATATATATATATGACAGGAGGCTTCTAAATATGTTTATTTGGATAGGAAGATCTGTAAGGTGTGAATTGAATCTAATAAAATTTATAATATATTAATCAAGTAAATGAGATTAAATACATTAATAGAAATTCAGTACTTATTAAGTATATTGAGAAAGCATTTCTGAGCATCTCAGATGGGTTAGATGTGGTATGAAATATTATTAAGTGATATGAAATTAAATACAGTTAAATGGTTTCTAAGATATTCGAGATAAGTAATTATATTGAGAGAAAGTTTCTGAATATGTATAACCTCTGGAGAAGAAATGATTAGAACCCCTGTTGAGAACAAGTTGGCACAGTGTGGAAAATGCATATTTCATATTTTGTCTATTGTTTTTTTTCTAAATGACAGGCCTGTAACATATTAACCAAAAAAAGTTTGGACAGTAAAGCATTTACCACTTTGTATTGCTTCCATTCTTTCTTATAACACTTAAAACATGAGGACATTGTGTTTTTTCAATTTGTATATCTATACTGTCGCAACTTTTCTGATTTGGGGTTGTAAGTTATTTCAAATAGAAGGATAAGATGTGAATTAGAACTGAACCAATCAGTGGTTTTGGGGACAAAACCAATGGCTGCTTCAATGTTAAAGCTAAGTAATAGCTAAGGATTATTATTAGAGGATTATACTTTGTACCATCTCTAATGTGTAAGTTATATAACTAATACATTTTATTAATTCAACCAGTTCAATATACCGTTTTATATACTTGTTTTGGGAACAATACAAATCTAAATACATTGAACTGGTTGAATTAATAAAATGTATTAGTTATAGCACTTCCTACATTATGCATGAACTACATACACGTTAGAGATGGTAGGATCACCAAGTATACACAGATCAGCCAATAATCCTCTAATAATAATCCTTAGCTATAACACTGAAGCTGCGATTGGTATTGAATTGTTGGTATTACTTGGTGATCCTACCATCTCTAATGTGTATGTAGTTCATGCATAATGTAGGAAGTGCTATAACTAATACATTTTATTAATTCAACCAGTTCAATGTATTTAGATTTGTATTGTTCTCAAAACAAATATATAAAACGATACATTGAACTGGTTGAATTAATAAAATGTATTAGTTATATAACTTACACATTAGAGATGGTACAAAGTATAATCCTCTAATAATAATCCTTAGCTATTTCTTAGCTATAACATTGAAGCAGCCATTGGTTTTGTCCCCAAAACCACGGATTGGTTCAGTTCTAATTCACATCTTCATGCATAATGTAGTTCATGCATAATGTAGAATTTCTATAACTAATCCATTTTATTAATTCAACCAGTTCAATGTATGTAACAGATAATCCGAATATAAAAGAAAGGTACATATATCATGACAAAGTTAGTTTGTCTAATATTTTTGTTTGTATGTGTAGCACGTTTTTGGATCCGGTGACTCGGCGGGCGATGGGCGAGCAAGCCGTTTCTTTGGCGAAAGCAGTGAAATATTCTTCAGCTGGAACTGTGGAATTCCTCGTCGACTCCAAGAAAAACTTCTATTTCCTGGAGATGAACACCCGCTTACAGGTGAACCCTGTACACCACCTTAACAACAATGCTGCATCAGAAACAATACAATGTTTTATTGTCATCATGATGACATTTGGGATAATCAGTACACCTCTCTGAGCTCATTATGGATATCATCAGTACTTGAATGCTGAGCCGTACAGGAGTGCAGTATAAGATTAAAAGTAGTTATCCTCACAGTTTTTGCTTGATGTTTTATTAATGTAGCTCTGTGCTCTATAGCCCAGACCTAGTCATGCTTGGTCAGTAACGGAATACATGAAGTGGTGTTGTGTTAGAATACAATAAAGATGACTGTGTTTTATTACAGTTATAGGAAATACAATAGTAAGATTACAGATGCTCTATAAAAATAAGGCTATTATCAGTCCTGTGCACCAAACCTGACTTTTCAGATGGAAGAGAAACCGTATTTTATTGGATTGTTGGCAGCCATGTTGCTTTTCCAAAATAGAAAGTATCCTCAGTCTTTTTATCGCTTGAGTTAATTAGACTGAATTTCTTCTCCTTATTCTTTCATTCTCTTCCCAGTGTGAATAAAATAAATATGTTAATTTATGGAGCCACCAACATCTGGCACTGTCTCTCACTTTAGAGAACCTAAGAGATGGTTCAGACTTGTACATCACTACCTCCTGAATTAGAATATTTATGAAACATGTTCAAGCTGAGCTTCTTATTGTATGTATCTTGTCATATAATCTTATTAGCTTTGTCATTCCCTATTTATGCGGGGTCGACCAGAGGAGGGTGGGTTCCTCTCTTGAGCCTGGGCTCCTCTCAGGGTTTACCTATGGAGTTTTTTGTCCTGCCAATGTCGCCTCTGGCTTGCTGTAGGGGGGCTTGGACCCAGATACCCTTTCTTACATTTATGCTTATGCATGGGCCCTTTTTTGTTCTTTCCAAGTAAATGATTGATTCATTTATTAAAAATCATCTCGTGGCCAGGGAGCTTACTGCATAGACAGTTATATGTACAACAGCCCTGTTTTTGTTTTTGCTATGTTTAATCCATTTGTCATGTTATGAGTCAATTTGACCCGATTCCACTTTGAGTTTCTGAATTACTGGTTTATTAATGTTTATTAAGTAGTTGTTAAAAAGGTATACATACCAAGCGTGTAGAATTATAGCATGGACTGAAGGGACGTGTCCCCACCAATATCCAGCAATAATTGAATTATCCCCACCAATAATTTAATCCTCTCCAAAAAAAGACCCCGATAGTTTAACGTCTCTTTAACCTAGAGGTGTGGAAAGAGTTAAATCACGTTCTCTACGTTACCTCCCGGTAACACATATGGCCAGTGTGATTGGCTGTACCTTTCCCTGCTGTCACGTGACATCTAATATCGTCTGTAGCTATAAATACCAAGCAGTGTTCCTACTTTTATTAGGACGGGGTAGATTCATAGGGGTAGATTCATGTCCCCACCAATATCAAGAGCAAATCTATGCCATTGATACGTACTATATATCTTTTATATTTCATTAGTAAAACAAGTTTTACAGTTTTTTTTTAACTTCACCCTTTGTTTCTTTTCTATTGTATTTATAGTATGCAGGTCAGTTTGCGCCCCTAACATTATGAATGTTGTTTTTTTTTTTTTATAGCAAAATACGAGGGTCTTGTATTTTTTCTACCATCTGAATTGAATCTTATCACAAGTACAGCACATATAGCTGTAGATAGGATTGTTAAGTGACTTTTATAAATCGCTGTGTTTCTCTTTCAGGTGGAGCACCCCATCACAGAGTGCATCACAGGGTTGGACCTGGTACAGCAGATGATCCGTGTCGCTAAGGGCTATAAGCTCCAGCACAAACAGGAAGACATCCCTATCAATGGGTGGGCTATAGAGAGCAGAGTCTACGCTGAGGTAAACAACCAAATAAAAATACTGACTTAACTGCTGACCCCGCTCCACTGAAAGCATCTAAAACAAAGCGTCCAGAGATATTGGATGGAGCTCCATCCCAATGCCGGGGGTCTTTATGTCCTTCTAGCTGATGTTTAGCTTTGGTCATGGTCTCGGGTGAAGCTGCTCCAGTGAGTTCCATTCTATTATCAAGTGCTTGAACTTGAACACGTGTAAGCAGTGGGTGTACCTTGAAAGTCAACTGAATAAGTCAGGTCAAGTCAGCTTTATTTTCAATTCTTTCACATGTACCAGACATACAAAGGAATCGAAGTCACGTTCCTCACAGTCACTCGGTGTTGACAAGACAAACAAGACAGGCCATTCCTGGCCAAACATTCCCGACATTGACAGCAACAGTAAAAGCACAGTGACTAACACTTACTTTAATACTAAGTGACATTTAACAATAAAGTGCACTAGTGACATGAGTTAAATTAACTAAACTATAATAACTTAGTCTAAACTGAGAGACTAAACATAGAGACTGAGTGTGCTTAAGGAATTGAAAAAGGGTTGGTCATTCACAGTATGATAAAAGTCTCAGGTAGTTGTAAGGTAGTGCAAGACATCCAAAGATTGTATTGGCAGGTAGTGCAAGTAAAATAATTAGTAGTGTCTGAATACTTTTGGACCTTTAATGTATGTTCACATCAGGTCATTTGTTAAAATTGATTTGAGCAAATTTGAAACAGCAGCAGTGTGTTCGCTGAACTGGATGGCAGTAGGGGTGGGCCCTACAATAATATCACGATATTTCATGGTATTTTTGCGATAACGATACTCTTGGCGATATAACAAAACATTGTATTTTTAAAAAAATTTGAAGAATACACTATTGCAACAAAATTATTATTGCATATGAAGTGATATGGCACACCCCTAACTGAGATATTAAAAAATACAAGAATTAATCAGATTGTAACAGAAGTTAATGATCCAGAATATCACGATACTAAATAATGCACTCCAAATATCTCCATATATCCAGGACTGAAGTAAAGTGAATGATACTGAACAGATAAAATCTGTCTCTAGTAGATATATAATGGAAAATGAGATTATTGTGTACGATATGATATGGCACACCCCTAGATGGTAGTATTGAAGTGGGGGTTGAGCCCTCTGTTTACTGTTGATGCAAAACTCTCTGTCTACTGGTCGGTCTACGTCCCCACACTCAGCTATGATCATGAGCTTTTGGTAATGAGCTGTTTAAATTAGCTTTCTTCATAGGGTGGCGGGCCACACTCTGCTTGATATGGTGAGGAGCTCTTCTCCTCATTTAAAGGATCTGATTAAGATGCCCCCTGGGCTGCCTCCCGTTGGAGGTTTAGCCGGCACGAACAACAGAGACGAGACCTTAAGATCTGGGCTTCTGTGTTTTCCCTACTCCAACCGCAGTCCTAGCTGAACTAAGCAGTTTAATAAGTTGGATATATATATATATATATATATATATATATATATATATATATATATATATATATATATATATATATATATAGATGGATGAATGAATGGATATATGGATGAACGATGGATGTTTTGCTACCAGCTACATAAAGTATGTATGTGGGAGTTCTGCACTCTCTGGACGAGCGCTTGACCTCTCGTCTTGTGTGGTTTGTTGGTTTAGATAATGTTTCTGACTCTGTGTGTTTATCTCTCTGTCTTTCTCGTATTCTTCTTTCGTTGGCTTATTTTTTTCTCTTTTCACTTTCTTACTTTTATCCTCTATTTTTTTATCATCTGTTTTTCTTATCTGTCTCTGTTTACTGTCTTTTCTTTTTCAGGATCCCTACAAGTCGTTTGGTCTTCCCTCCATCGGTCGGCTCTCTCAGTACGAGGAACCTGTCAACCTGCCTGGAGTGAGTATTCCAACTGTGGGGAAAGAGAAAATAGAAAAAAAGAAGGAGAGAGAGAGCTATTAAGAAGGTGGTGTGCATCTTTGACCTTTGGCACATGTTAGTAGTTAGTGTTTTCTGATCTTTATTCTGTATACAGTGTGTTGAGACTGGAATTAGAAACCTATAGTTAATAAATAACAGCTCATCACCATTCACAGTTCTGTACTCAGTGTCTCAGAGGTTTGGATTTTTTTTTACTTTAATAATAGATTTTATTGTTTTATTTAGTACGTCATCATCGTTCTGGGTTAGTGGGGCATATTAATGTGTTAACAATCCATAAACATGCTAATATCATAACAGAATCAATTATTTTTCTAGTTTGGGCTTTTAATTTGCAGGCAGTGTTTGTATTTACAAGCTGTCCTGCAGCCTCATGCACAGCATTTTATTATCTTAATGCAGTGAAAATCACCACTACAACCCCTACCAATGCAGTTTCTGATTGATAGATAAGATAAAGATCAAGTAACAAAAGTGTTTGCTCCAAGAAATCATGTGATTTTCATGTTCAAGTTTGGTCCACTCAAATAGTGTGTGTATGTATGTGTGTATATATATATATATATATATATATATATATATATATATATATATATATATATATATTAGTGTTGTACCGATACCGTATCGGTATCGGCGCCGATACTGGCACTTACACACAGTATCGGTATCGGCAATAGAGAGCGCCGATACCATGAAGCTTATTGACGCGCATGTGCACCACTAAACGGCGCTTGACTGAAGCCAACAGAGTGTCCGCGGTGTGGGAGTATTTCTTGGTTGAGACAGGCAGCAGCAAAAAAGCCCACTGCAAAATTTGTAACAACAGCATTTCGAGGGGTGGCACGACCAGCAAAGACTTCAATACATCAAATTTAATTAAGCATTTAAAGCAAAACCACATCAAAAAACACAGCAACTTCATCCAAGCAAGCACAAAGAAGCAAGCTAGAACATAATACAACATATACATACACTATAAATATCAGGATTTATAGCCATATATCCAGCAGTCAGTCAGAGTTGGTATCGGTACTCGGTATCGGCAGATACCTGAAATGCTGGTATCAGTATTGGTATTGGTGCATCCCTATATATATATATATATATATATATATATATATATATATATATATTATAATTATCAATAAATATAATTTTTTTTATATGAAATAAGGTTACACTATATGAATGTCTTAGAATTAAGTATCATTTGGAAAAGAATGCCATTATTTCTTAAATGTTTCTCATTGTTTTTCAGAAATGTCACATATTTTGGTCATATTTTGAAAAACAACTTTTTCTGCTCATTAACACTAAAGTTATAAGTTTCAGACTGGAAGTATGTTCAGGTTGTAGATAATATGGTTTAACTACACAGCAAAAGGCGTTTAATTAGAAATCATTGTTTAAGCTTGTGACAGTCCTATTTTGGACTCAATGTATAATTATTTAAAGCTTTTTCCAGTGAACTTGTGAAATATTTACATTATATTTAAATAATTATATTGTTTAACTACACAGCAGAAGGCGTTTAATTAGAAATCATTGTTTAAGTGTGTAACAGTCCTATTCTGAACGTTCGTAAAGCTTGTAAACTTGTGAAATAATATCATATTATATCATATTTAAATAATCAAACTGTATATAATTAACAGCATTATAAATTTCTGAACAGTGGTTGAGTGATTGCCCTTGTGTGTGTGTGTGGGTGGGGTGGTCGGGGTGTGTTGTGGTTTTGGGTCCTGATCTGGGAGCTCTTTTCTTGTTTTTTTATTATTTTTTTTTTTTAAAGAATGAAGGTGTTATTGATACTATAGGCGAGGTCCGAGTGTGGCTGTGAGCGTCTGCGTTTTGTCTGTGTTTATAGACTGAAGAAGACGAACGTGCTGTATTAATGTTACTAATTATTGAAGTGTTTGTTTTGACTGTGTGTGAGAGAGAGATATCTCTGACAAAGAGAAAGATGTGAACAGTGAACCTGCACCAGGAAGTAAAAACAGGATGTAAAATGGTGATCCTATTGTAGTGAAGCCTTTCATGTGTGTAAAGAAAGCAAACAGCACTAAGGATATTTACACTCATCTACTACCCTTTATGTCCAGGATCAATAGATCACAGCGCTTGGCTGGCTGTTTATAATCGTGTTTTGGGCCGTTTATAGTAGTGCCGTATTGTGACAGTGTGTTTCTTCCTAGCCAGAAATAGAGCGGCTTTAAAAACTACTATTGTGGTTCTCATCTGTTTGTTGTTCTATTATTTAGGCCAGAATAGACGTGTGCTTATGTACCTAACATTGAAGAAGGGCAGTATGACCATATATGATCATGTAAAGCCACTGAAGACCTTCCAACTGACCATCTCAGATCTGCTTAGAGCAAATAATGTCAATAGATGTTCTAAGATAGATGATTTAAACCAAATGCCTTAACTTTAATAGATCAGAATTAAAAGCTTCTCAATATCGGCTCCACTTTTTGCAGCAAAAATGAATTAATCTCTAAAACTAGGGAAGTTACAAGGTACAAGAATTTTCGATCACTATGCTTTGGCCAACTTTACGGTTGTGTCTCAAATCCTAGTGAGCTCCTACATAGGGAGCATTTTACATCATAGTATGCGCTCCCGACATGTAGACTGTCCCAATTCTTACATACCTTAAACATACTGTCTACTGAGAAACCTTATTTAGACCTGATTTTAAGGAAGTATTGAACGTTTCCTCAGCCGCTAAGACAATCCCATGATGCAACACAGGCTAATCTACGAGCAGTGAAGTGGTTTTAAAATGTGAGTTATTTTGATTCTCTGGAGTTTTAATGTGTTTCTGGTCATATAATCAGACAAAACAGTTTTACAGAACTCTGTAACGAGTCCTTCACCATTTAGCAGTTTTATACTCGAGACATTAGCATTTATGCTAGCGGATTTTTAAGTTTTAGTGAAATTTTAATTTTTAATAGCCTCGGGCTATTGTTTTGGATGCTGGCTGGTAGCTTAGCAACCAGCTAACCCACCGGTCGCCCGCTGCAGTGGGCGGGAACAAGCCGTGACTCAGTCTCTCTCTAACTAGAGTCTCAGTAATCTGTTTATGAGGAGAGATGAGGAGAGAATGCTGCTCCTTAAACAGCTCCCTACCTAGACAGCCTACTTAGACACTCACTAGGGTTTGAGACAGACCCCAGATATACACACAGATCAGCTGTAACATTAAAACCACCTCCTTATATTTACACTCACTGTCCATCTTATCAGCTCCACCTAGTGTATAGGAGCACTTTGTAGTTTTACCCTTACAGACTGTAGTTCATCTGATTCACTGCATATTCATTGTTTACCCCCTTTCACTCTGTTCTTTGATGGTCAGGACCCCCACATGACCATCACAGAGCAGGTACTATTAGGGAGGCGGTTCATTCTCAGCACTGCACTGCACATGCTCAACACTGACATGGTGGTGTGTTGGTATGTGTTGTGCTGGTATAAGTGGATCAGACACAGCAGTGCTGCTGCTGTAGTGTTTAAACATGGTGTCCACTCATTGTTCACTCTATTAGACACACTTAGGACACTGTTGGCTGGATGTTGCTGGTTGGTGGACTGTTCTCAGTCCAGCAGTGACACTGAGGTGTTTAAACACTCCAACAGCACTGCTGTGTCTGATCTACTCACACCAGCACAACACACTCTTAACACACCACCATCACGTCAGTGTCATTGCAGTGCTGAGAATGATCCGCCTCCCTAATAGTACCTGCTCTGTGGTGGTCCTGACCATTTAAAGAACAGGGTCGAAGGGGATAAACAATGTATTTAGCGAATCAGATGAACTGCAGTCTGTAAGGGTAGAACTACAAAGTGCTCCTATATGTTAAGAGGAGCTGATCAAATGGGCAATGTGTGTAGATATAAGGAGGTGGTTTTAATGTTATGGATGATTGATGTATATTATGTTTGAGATTAGAATCAGAAAAGAGATCATTTACATATATCTGTCTAAGTGTGATAATATTAATGACCTGTTTAAGTATAAAAGATGAGGAGAGAGGAGAGGTTTAAAATAAAAAGAATGGTTTAAAAAATAAAATATATATATATATATATATATATATATATATATATATATAGTACTCTCAAAAGTTTTGGATCACTTTAGAATTTTATTTCATGCAATTTTTCATGCAATTCACAAACAATACTGTCCATTTCACAATTAATGTAAGTGTATCAGATGATTTTTAAAGAATAAAAATGTTTGTATTAAAGTCTATTTTTGTATAGAGGCTTATTTTACATATAGTTCTATTATCAGTAATTCTCAGTCCTCTGTCTAAATCTGGTACGACCACCAATCCAAGTTAAGGATGTTATTGGACTAATTGGTTGTTAGGACCTCTTACTCAATTGTGAGGCACAGCTGAAAAACATTCTACTAATAAGTGAGTATAAAAGGGAACAACATTCTAGGTTAGTTTAGTATCTGAAGCATCAGCAGTTGATGGCTTGCTGACCGACTCAAAATGACCAGAAAGAAACAACTTTCTTTAGAGACCCGTCAGTCCATTGTTGTGTTAAGGAAGAAGATACTCCATTAAAACAAGAACATTTCACTGTGATCCCAAACTTTTGAGCGGTAGTCTATATATATATATATATATATATATATATATATATATATATATATATATATATATATAATATTTTTTTTTTTTTTTTTTTTTTTTTTTTTTTTTTTTTTTTGCTGTGAATTGATTTAACATGATCGTTATATTGCAGTGTCGCCGCCCATAGAAAAATATGTACCCCTAAACTGGGAATTTACTGGAGGGCTCATGAACTGAATTAAATAATTTGGAAAATCTGTTTAATAATCTGTCAGTCAGTGACTGGGTTGAATTTTCGGTCATTGGCTGAACTGAAATTGAACTTGTAAATCATTAAAACTTCAATCAGAAATTAAATTAAAAAAAACTGGCCCCATTGCTGTCTTTGATTCTGGGCTGTATTATTTTGACCCACATTTCTTGACTTTATTAAACTGTTTTTTTTATCTTGTATCTTTCAACAGAATATGCAGTAAAGAAATAAGACAGAGTTGATCATTTGCTCATGTTGAGTTTAGTTCTGAAATATTTTTTACAGTTGATGTGTTTTTATTAAAGGAACACGTTTAAACCAGCGTCAGTGTTCAGCTTATCTCTGTCCTAGTGAGTAAACTTAATAGTAAAGTTGCTTGAACTTTCTCTCACACGTCTCTTCTCCAGGTGAGAGTGGACAGTGGTATTCAAGAAGGAAGTGACATCAGCATCTACTATGACCCCATGATCTCCAAAGTAAGCAGAAAGGTTTGAATGGGTTTCAATGGTGTGTTAAGTTTTATTGGTTGATTTAATCGATTGGCTAACTCATCTGTGGTGTAGTTGGTGACTTATGGATCCTCGCGAGCTGAAGCGCTGAAGAAAATGGAAGATGCTCTCGATAACTATGTCATCAGAGGTAACGACAGACCCCCATGGACGCGCTCAACCATTCAAAAGTTTAGAGACGCTACATAATAGACTAATACATGCAACATAAGTGAGATGTCCTACCGTGTCTCTCTCTCTCTCTCTCTTTTAGGCGTCACCCATAACATTCCTCTCCTGAGGGAGATTATCGTCCACCCTCGTTTCATTTCCGGTGACATCAGCACCAACTTCCTCCCTGAGGTTTACCCCGAAGGGTTCAAGGGTCACCCGCTTGAGGCCAGGGAGCAGCGTGAGCTCCTGTCGGCGGCCGCTGCGCTCTACGTGGCCGCTCAGCTCCGATCACAGAAGTTCCTCGGACAGCAGAGGTCAGTGAGATGAGCGGGTTTGATCCCAGATGACTCCTTTCTCCTTGTGCAGTTCACTACAGAGGGTACGAGCCGGTGGGTTTAGATGATGCTTGCTGCACATCAGGACGGACAGATGTGGCTATTAGTGAATGAACCTTTGTGCTATGTTCAGGATCCGCCAGGTTCATGGAAAACCCTATAAAGTCCTGAAATAGATAGATTTAAAGATTCATAAAGGTCATATAAGGTCATAAAATATATTGTTTTTGATTATCAGAGTTGTTAAATCTAGGAATTTTGTAATAGCTTTGATCTGGGTCCGATGGTTTCTTCAGATGCTGTCCTTTTTCAGAAGTAGAGACGAGTTTTTTCTTAGACGTTCACTAAGCTGTTTAAACTGTGGTGTTCATCTGTTTCTAAAGAAGAAGCTTTAACTGTGCTGTATCTACAGTGCATTGTTTCCACCATGTTTAAACACTGTGTCTTTTGCTGGACAGGACAATAAAATGACCGGCCATGCATAGAATTTTGGTTTAGAGCTGACTTTAGTAAACACTTTCAAAGGTGGGAGAAAGGAGCAGCTGCTTGGGAGCCGTATGAAATTATAGTATAACCCTATGAAATGGTTATTTTACATAAGAAATCAATAAAACTGAAGCTCTTAGTTCAGAATGTATTATACTGTGCACAAGTCACTTCTTGTAAAGCTAAATCACCGGGTCAGTTATATATATATATATATATATATATATATATATATATATATATATATATATATATATATATATATATATATATATATATATATATATATAATTATATATAATTATATATAATTATATATATATATATAATTATGAAGAAACTGAATACATTCATACAATGTCTAGTGCGTCCAGGAGAAATCTGGAACTACACTTTGATATTTATGTTACTTTGTATTGTATTTATGATTATTTATATCTGTTCTAATAATATCTGGTGTTTTTACTGGTGAAAATACACTTATTGCTAAGATAAAGCCTTTTAAGCAATCAGCTTTTGCACAGTCATATGAGTCATATGTAAATTATTACTATTATTAATTTGCTGCTGGTTTAACCACAGCTCTCGTCATGGTAGCTCAGGGTTACTGTGGTGATCTTCTGTTGCCTAGTTTAGCTCAATCAGTGCTTCATTAAATTAAATCAGACATACCGGTGAATGGATTTGAACAAGTTATGTGGTGACTAGAGGTGTCTAGCAGAAACCTGGAACCAAACTTTGTACTTCAAACTAGCTCACAAGATGAAAAAAACGACTTTTTAAAGAATTTTATTGAACTTTTTTTCTGTTTATGTTCATTAGAATTTATTAATGTATACACGTATTGCTAAGATCAGTGTTAAACATTCACAAGTATCTTCCTACGTCTTTACTTAATTTTTGATAAAGGTCCAAGAATGAAAAATCTACATCAGAGCCACAGAACTGTTGGTGCTCTTGAGTGGGTTTAGATTATTTTCTTACCTAAGAACAAATTCTAGATAAGAAAACGTTGATGAATCATCTAGAAAACTTTGTAAATGAGTTTTAGGAAGAATTTTTTTTTTTTTAAGAACTGTTCGTAAATGAGGTCCAGTGTGCGTATGTGCTTAAGACTTATCTTACTTTCATCCCTGAACATCTACAGAGAGGAGAAACAGCTTGTTAGCTGGAGTGCATTGTATTAAACAAGTGCCAGAGATGAGTGTGAATGATATCTAGTAGTGCTCAAGAGTTTTAGCCAGTTTCTTTATTATTAAAGAACTGAGCATGTATCTCTGAGGCAGCACATGTCCCAAACAAGCCATCTGTCCAAACATCTCTCTCTCTCTCTCTCCCTCCTTCTCTCTCTCTCTCTCTCTCTCTCCCTCCTTCTCTCTCTTTTTGATCGTTTTCTAAAGTTATTCATGACTGTGTGTGTTTCTTTGTAGTGACTGCAGCCCACCATAGTGGACGCAACTCTCTTCCCACTAATTGATTTACTTTAGCTCTGGTAACAGAGGAGCTGTCAATCAATCCAGACCCTCTGTGTGTGTGGTGTAGAGCCACATGTGTGCAGCATCAGCAGGGTTGCTGTTCTTTAAGCAGGAAGTCATGGAGGAAGGATTAGCGAGGAGAGAAACAGTGTTTTTGAAAGTGTTTTTTGCATTTCTCCTTTTGTTATTGAGATAAACAAGTGAAAGCTCCTCTCTCCTGCATTTGGCCAGAAGCTGTTGGTCACTGTTCCTCTCAGGAGTTGGTGGTTGTGATGATTGTTGGTGTTTTATAGTCAATGGTGTGCAAAAGCTAGAAGTAGTACATGAGAACAAACTTAACTATGCATTAATCTGCAGATTAACTTTATTTTATCCTCACAATATATAAAATTTAACAAATACATTGAGTATTAATATTTACTTTGTCCACTTAGAAAAGCAATACAACATGTAACTCGACCAGAAACGCATACAAATGTATAATAAAAACAGTAATTTAAGAAGCTCTATTCATCATTGTTTATCTAAAACAATCATTTTAAATCTAAATTCATATCTAAGTGTAAATAACAGCTTTTTAAAGGCTCACAGCTACTGTCAGAACAAATCCTACACACGAACTTCACAGAAAAAACATACTTTACTTTTAATGGACGTCAGTGTATCCAGATTTTTTGGGCCGTTGAGCCATTTCGCTCATTCATTATTATAATTACATACAATATAAAGTGTAACATGTTTTAATTAACATCAAAAACTGAACAACAACATAAATAGAGATATAGAGTTTTGTTCCCACAGCAGCAATACCTTCCATCTAAACTAAACTCAAGCAAAAATAATATGATAAAGAAATTCAATCAGCTTTAACAGCACATCAGCACTGAGGTACAATAACAACACCGGCCGTGTAAACATCACCATGTCCAGCAAACTTAAATACGCAGTATTCTGCAGATTCTAGTGCACAATTTCAGTTTGTTCACTGATTAATTAACGTTATTTTTTCCCCACAATATATCAAATTTAACAAGTACGTTAAGTATTAATATTTACAGAACTGTGTCCACTTAAAAAAGCAATACAACGTGACCAGAGATGCATACAAATGTATAATAACAGTAATTTTAGAAACTCCATTCATCATTGTGCATCTGAAACAAACATTTTAAATCTTTTAAAGAACAAATCTCCAAAATATCTCCAAAATGATGACTTTACAGGCTTTACAGACTTTACTTTTAATGTACACCAGTGTATCCAGACTTTTGTGGCCGTCGAGCCATTTCAGTCCATTCTTTATTATAATTACGTACAGTGTAAAGTGTAACACGTTTCAATTTACATCAAAAACTGAACAACAACAACATAAAAATGAGATACACGACTTCGTTCCCACAGCACCAATATCTTCCATTTAAATTACATTCCACTAAATATCTATTACATTAACCTTAAATGTATCTAACACTAACCTTCAACCAACACCTAATCCTGACCCTCACTCAGACCCTAAACCTAAAAAAAGATTCACCAGACAGTTTAAGAATTTAAACACCTATACATAAAATATTTTCTATTTCTATTTAAAATTATATGTAATAAATGTAAAGATCATATTAGAGCCCGAAGTTATTTTTATGGCATTAAAATGAGTGAATCCAAAGTTTGGTTCAGTAGGGTTTGTGTTAACTATTAGCTAATGCTGGACATGGTGATGTTTACATGGCCGGTGTTGTTATTGTACCTCAGTGCTGATGTGCTGTTAAAGCATTTTGAATTTCTTTATTATATTATTTTGCTTGAGTTTAGTTTAGATGGAAGGTATTGCTGCTGTGGGAACAAAACCCTATATCTCTGTTTTTGTTGTTGTTCAGTTTTTGATGTAAATTGAAACGTGTTACACTTTACATTGTGTGTAATTATAATAATCAATGAGCGAAATGGCCCGATGGCCACAAAAGGTCTGGATACACTGACGTACATTAAAAGTAAAGTATGTTTTTTACATTTACATTTACATTTACATTTATGGCATTTAGCATCTGTGAAGTTCCTGTGAAGGATTTGTTCTGACAGTAGCTGTGAGCCTCTAAAAAGCTGTTATTTACACTTAGATATGAATTTAGATTTAAAATGATTGTTTTAGATAAACAATGATGAATAGAGCTTCTAAAATGACTGTTATTATACATTTGTATGCGTCTCTGGTCAAGCTGCACGTTGTATTGCTTTTCTAAGTGGACACAGTTCTGTAAATATTAATACTCAATGTATTTGTTAAATTGAATATATATTGTGGGAAAAAATTGCGTTAATCAATCAGTAAACAAACTGAAACTGTGCACTAGAATCTGCAGATTAATGCGTATTTAAGTTTGTTCTCATGTACTATTTTGCATTTTTACACACCACTGACTATAAAACACCAACAATCATCACAACTACCAACTCCTGAGAGGAACAGTGGACAACAGCTTCTGGCCAGATGCAGGAGAGAGGAGCTTTCACTTGTTTATCTCAATAACAAAAGGAGAAATGCGAATGCAAAAGGATTCTACTGTTATTTTTTCCTACTGTTGTTTTCCCTCCACAGAGTGGCCAGCGTTCCTCAGGAGCGGAGGAACTGGGAGCTGTGTGTGGAGTTGGATAAAGGAGTTCACATGCTGGGCGTGTCCCGCTCTGGCAGCAGCTACACAGTGAGTGAACAGTCCCACACGTGGTCTGGAGACTTCGGGTCTGTTCAGGGTGTTTATATGATTCACCAGTAGCAGCACATTAGAGTTACAGAGGCTGAGAACATTGGAACCTAGTAAGGAGGTCCAACGATCTAAAAGTTTTATCCTCTCTCTCTCTCTCTCTCTCTCTCTCTCTCTCTCTCTCTCTTTCTCTCTCTCTCTCTCTCTCTCTCTCTCTCTCTCGCTCTCTCTCTCGTCACTCAGTTCCTGTTTGTTTGCACACCTGTGGAACGTCACTTAGGGATGAAAGGAGCCTCAGGGGTCCTCATATGATTGGGGATCAGCTTCCCACTGCTGGTGTAATCGAATTAAAGAAGGTTTAAAGGCGGTTGCTATAGAGCCGGTTCCATATCACAGGAGTGGACTTGCATTTTTGTGACCATTAACTGATCTAGGACTCGTTTTGCTTTGATGTTCTGCCTCTTTCTTTTTAAATCCGTCTAGATCTCCGTTAATCGTTCAGGACACCTCTTTTACTGCGTCGCACTAATCTTTGAATAGTAATTCCAAAGTATGGAAAGTATTTTTAAAATTCTGAACATTAATATTAAAGTTTTGGATAGTATTTTAAAAGTTATGAATAGTAATTTCAAAGTTCTGGAAGTATTTTAAAAGTTCTAACCAGTATTTTCAAAGTTTTGGGAAGTATTTTAAAAATTCTGAACAGTATTTTCAAAGTTCTGGATGATATTTTAAAAGTTGTGAATAGTAATTTCAAAGTTCTGGGAAGTATTTTAGAAGTTCTAACCAGTATTTTCAAAGTTCTGGATAGTATTGTAGAAGTTCTGTATAGTAATTAAAATTCTGGATAGTATTTTAAAAGTTCTGAACAGTAATTCCAAAGTTCTGGATAGTATTGTAGAAGTTCTGTATAGTAATTAAAATTCTGGATAGTATTTTAAAAGTTCTGAACAGTAATTCCAAAGTTCTGGATAGTATTTTAAAAGTTCTAAATGGTAAAGTTCTGAATAGTGATTCCAAGGGTCTGAATGCTCCTTACAAAGTTCTGAATGGTAGTGGCTCTAGGATCTGAATAGTCATTTCTAAAGTTTTGAACAGTAATTCCAAAGTTCTGGATAATATTTTAGAAGTTCTGAAGAGCACTCCCGGAGTGATTTTAAAGGTCAGAATGGGGAATACAGACTTCTTAATGCGAGTGCGTGTTCGTGGGCTCTGTTATTAGATCAGCCGTTCTCCTCTCAGATGTTTGCTCCAGACGACTGTGTTTTTTGCCCCAGGACGCCTCTTCAAAAATCGACCCCCTGCTTTCATGGAGGTTGAGGGGTCCTGGAGGCTTTAGATGCTCACTGACAGGCAATGATCTGTACTGTTGTTTACACAAGTGTTTCTGAGTTGCTAGTGTTTGAAGTGTGTGGTACAGATGGGCTAGGATTGGGTTTAAACCCCAGTTCCTGGTTTTCCTCAAAGGCATCAGGTGGACTGTTACTCACACCAGATGTCTGTCATTGCTCTGTTCCCTCACTTTCTCCCTCTCTCCCTCTCTCTCATACACACACACACACACACACACACACACACACACACACACACACACACACACACACACACACACACACTGCAGTCTCACAGAATGAGGCACCTGTGAGGGTACTCAGTAGCTCTGATGACAGATTGATACTGAATTTGATTTTCTTGCTGTGTGCTGACCCTCTCACTCTCTCCTCTGTGTGTTTGTGTAGGTGGAGATCGATGGAGAGAAAGTAGTGGTGTCGGGGGAGTGGAATCTGGCCTCTGCACTTCTGCCTCTCACCATTAACGGCAACCTCCGAGTTCTGCAGGTGAACACAAGCACTCTTGCTCGCTCTACCCTGCTCTCTTTCTCTTTTCCCCTCGTTTCTTTTTCCCTCTTTCACGCTCTCTATCACTTTACGTAGGGGAACGTCCAGTAGAGGCATAGTTATGTACACTCTCAGAAAGAACTGCTCTTCTAGGGAATGGTTCTGTTTAGAACAGTACGTTCTATGCAGAACCATTTCAGGCTTCTATGCCTTGCGTTGTGAAATAGTTCTTCAGCTTGATGAAGTATGTGCTGCATTTGGTTCTATATAACACACACACACACACACACACACACACACACACACATATATATATATACACTAGACTTGCCTGAGCTAAAATAACTACATGTAGCCTGCCGTGGCATATAGCCCCGCCCTCGATCGGTATTGGCTATCGGCCGATCGGCCCATCTCTAATAAGATATATATATATATATGTGTGTGTGTGTGTGTGTGTGTGTGTATGTATATATATATATATATATATATATATATATATATATATATATATATATATATATATATATATATATATATATATATGTATGTATGTATGTATGTATGTATATGTATATATATATGTGTATATATATATATATATATATATATATATATATATATATATATATTCTCATATATATGTATGCATATCCGTATATGTATATTTCTCACAATGTAAAAGAGAATTGGCGTGTTCAATTGATGTAGAAAACTCAATCAACAAAAATGGACATACATGCCTTTCATTGGACAGCAATGATATAAATTTATAGCTCTGTATCAACTGTATGTATTCTAGCAATGGTAGCAATTGCAGAACCTTTTGGATTCTATTCATTACATTTCCAAAAGGGTTCTATACAGAACCGTATGCAACACATTCTCTATTCACCTGAAGAAAGATACAAAGAATGCTTTAACCATATATTTTAAGATTATATATACATTGTATATACTGTGTACTGTTAATTTATCTACTGAATGCATTGCTCTCCCTTTGCTGCTGTAACACTGAATTAATGACTAATAAAGGATTATCTTATCGTATCAGTCTAATAATTAATGCTGAATTTACAAACAAAATGGTTTGAAATTATGTTTTGAGGTGTCTAAGACTTTTGGCCCAGTACTGTATGTTACTCCTCACACTTCACACTGCTTGTGTTCTGTAACTGGTTGGTGGGTTGTTCCTTGTTTCAGTGTCTGTCCCGTAACTCTGCTGGGGAGATCAATCTGCAGTATCTGGGCACTTCGGTAAGTTCAACCTCAGCCTCATCATTAAATCATAACTCGATCCTAATTCCCCCTAAACCTGCCCTCGCTGCCTCAGCGTCTTTGTGTGAATATAAACTCGGGGGTCTCAGTGCTTATCTCAGGCCTTTTAGATTCATAGATTATAACTTGAAGAAAAACTTGGGGTTATGAACTTTAGGTTAGATTGTCCTCCAGCCACCGTGTGGGTTCTCCTGTTTGTTCTATGGTTGACTGCAGTGTCTTATTGCAGTCGTACTGGCCCGACTCTGGCCCGGTCAAGTACTTGTGTATGCTTTCTTTTTTCTGTGCTACTGTAGGTGGGCTCTCTCACAATTGTGTAGCAGCATTTACGGACAGTGATAGCAGCCCTGGTGGAGCTTGAATTTCTGATTTACCTGCTGCTCAGTGGAGTCTAATCCTTCATCTGCATGGATTATCTATAATCATCCAGTGTACAAGCACTTCTGCGTTCTTTGAGTGGTCTCAGTAGTAGTGCCTGTTGGGGGGGAAACAGGGGAAACCCCAACAACCGTTAATCCCTGCTGGCTCCCTCTCTCTCACTGGGGAACCGGACAGGAGCTAGCATCCGCGGCTCTAGTGACCTGAAACACAGAATGGGCGGAAACCACTCCTGAGGCAGCCTTTAGCACGCTAGTGCTTTGAGGGCCACTAATAGCGATCAGCATGTTTGAAGCGTGGAGAGCATGCTGAGACGCGCGTGGATCCTCCTTCCTCTTCCTGTCCGCAGTGCTTCTAATGCTGTTTGTTTGCTTGGGCTATAAGCTGGTTGAAACCGAGCGCTGCTTATTGTTTTGGGTGAGAACGGGGCAACACTGGTGGCATGAGGGTGATTTGTGGGGGTGTTATGGACTGTGAGAGAGCTCACGCCGCTCTGGAGTGAGTGAGTGAATGTGGGCATATGTTTTTGTGTTGTTGTTTTTTTTTTTTTAAACATACCTCATGCAGAGTGCTGTGTTTTGTATTGTGTCTCTCAATGGGGTGTGCATCCTGCTCTCATACGCTCACACACTAGATGTTCACCAGGCCGAAGTCAAATCTGAGCTGTAGAGTGTGAGTCCAGGTCAAAGTCTAGTTCTTAAGAGTGTGAATCCAAGTCAAACTCCAAACTTCAAAGTAAAGTCTCAGTAAAGCAAATCCAAGTAAGGTCTCCAGTCTCCATAGTAGGACAGAGTATTGGCCAGAGCTTGACGATATGACAACAATCATGAATCACAAGTTTTGGTTTAATATATTGTGATATTGTAAGCAAGGCCATATAACACAGTAGCTACATTTACAATCAGCCTGATAATCCGTTAATAATCCAACTAATAGCTCAATCCGAATAGAATACGTCCATGTGTACACCTCAACCCAAATAGACTAGTCCGATTGAGGTCATTCCGATTACAGTTTCTATCCGATTGAAGGAGGTGGGTAACCCCTTAAATAATCAGTTTAATAGAAGAATAATAGACGTGTAAACGCCTGTATCCGATTACGTTCCCAATCGGAAAGTTCAAGTACGGTCTGTGCATGTGCAGTTTGCTTCAAACCTTAAGATTTAAAAACAGTTAGCAGGATGGACGCCCGTAAAGCTCGCAATAACGAGCTGTTCATACAAGTGTATGAGCAAATGGACGACGGTGGGTTTACAAGAACTATAGAGAAAATTAAAAACAGATAAGTTTCTCAAATCAGAGTACAAAGCTAAAAACCTGAACGGAAAGTGGCTCCGTCCACTTTCCCGTTTTACTAAATTATGAATTCATGGGAGTTGACCCACAGCTAACACGGATGAAAACGATGTTGCAGGACGTGACGTCCTCCTCTCGCCCCTTCTTTATTAAGTACATGTGAGGTAGAGGTGTAAGGAAATATCGAAAATATAAAATATCAGGATATTATGTTTGGTGATACTGTATCGATTCTCAAAGACACAGTATCAATGCACAGATATGGCAGACAGTGAATCATTGTGTGTTGTGTTTAAACCTCTGACCACTAGATGGCAGTGTTGTAATCCATTTTCAGCTTCACTCCAACATTAACAAGCAGCACAAGGGCGCAATGCTGTTGTAAGCATTGATAAACCTGTTCATATAGTGGTGTGTTTTAATAGTAGGATTTTAAAAAATTGCAATATATCACTTTGTTTGCAGTATCGCAATATATCATGATATATTGAATCGTGACCGCTGTATCACGATGTGTATTGTATCGCCAGGTTCTGAGTCTGCCATAATTTTAAAGCAGTTAAAAACACGAGCACCAAATGAAAACTTCTGCTGGACTCACTCATGGTAACGTTTACACCAAGCTGTACTCTATGCACTCTACGAGATTTTCATCAGATTGTTGAGTAGAGTGAACATATAAACACTTCAGTCTTAATCTAGAATCGGAAAGAATTCAATCGGATTACAGAAAATCTCTGCATGTAAACATAGCCAGTCTTACAGTAACGATTGGCATAGGTTTGCAGTTACTTCTGTTATAGGTTAACGCCCTTATACTACTTGTTTATGTTGGAGTTTAGGAATCTAATTGGTTGAAGGCAGATATCTAGTAGTCATTGGGTTTAAACATAACACTTAAAAATCAACCACTGTTTGCCACCAAGCTTTTCATTGAAAGTCTGTTCTGTATGTTAAGAATTGATACAGTATTAGTAAACATATGTTGTGATTCTCAAGTGTATCAATATATTTTTATGCAGTTCTTCTCTATAGTTTCCAAGTCAAGTCTTGAGTTTACTATGCTGAACGTTTACCTAAGGTAAAGTTTTTTAGCAATTGTGTGATTGATAATGTGTTTTGTGTCTATGATATAATGACCATAAGAGTTGTCTGTTACCATATTATCAAAATCCATGACGGTACAGTACTGTGGTGTTGGACATTTATAAATAAATGCCGTTTATGTCTGCTTAACACTTACATTACACTTATGTGTCAGTTCAGTTAATGTAATTTAAAAAGGACAAGTCTAATCAAAACAAGTAGGTCAGGTGTCT